>JZLH01S0110938.1:13601-30480 GCA_001188425.1 Eucidaris tribuloides | reverse complement strand
TAAGATAACAAAATGATGCAATGTATCCAAACTGCAATTTGAGGAATAAGGGATTTTTTTAAAGATTTGACGCGCGCGTACGCGTCTGTCATTATGCGCGTGCGCGCACATGGATATATAAAAAAGTTGACCCTTGACCTGATCTTGATCTGTGCCAAATTTGGTCATGTAATTTGGCGTCAGTCATGAGATATACAGAAAATCCGTTTTTTAACTATGACGTCATAGATGACGTCACGGATGACTGGTCACATTGATAAGATGTCATTTTTGAGAACTTATCATGACACATCATCATGCAAATTTGCAACATCCCAGGACATGCCAGTCATGAAATATGGACTACATTTGATTTTTATTAATGACGTCATAGATGACGTCATCGAGATTAAAATAACAAAATGACGCATGAAATCATATCTAGGCATCATAGCCTATCAGAACAGCAAATAAAAACATGAAAGTCATGGGTTATTCTAGAGATTTATGACTGATTTTAAAATGCACGTTAAGTCTATGTGCGCGCGCGCGCGTTTTAACGTTTTCGGGCGCGTACGCCTTATTTCAGGTAAAATTGCTTTGAAAAAGGTTCGAAATGATGTAGAATTCAGTCAGGTATTCAAAACCATCGAAAAAACGGCGAAATTCGATCACGAAACGGGTGCGCGCGCGCACCAAAAATGCGCCAAATGTCCTGAAACGTATGCAGACAAAATCTTAGGTCGATTGGAGCATTTTTAAGATTTGACGCGCCCGTACGCGTCTGTCGTGACGCACGCGCGCACGTGGCTTTGTCCAGAGGTTGACCTTGACCCGACCTTGACATGTGCCAAATTTGGTTACGTAATTCGACTTAAGTCATGAGATATTGACATAAACAGATCGCATGTATTCGTTTGAGTAAACTAGCAAACGAAGCATCCCCAAGGCTGATTTAGTTATGCATTTTCGGGTGTACTTCGTCGGTCCATGTAAAGTCACAAAATTTTTGCTTTCTAATCACCAAAACGTCTTAAATAATAATTTACCAAGCACTGTTACAATGAAGGAGCAGGAGATTTCATTCCCAGATTGATCCACAGCAGTACAATTGACCATTGTAGTCCCCAGGTCAATTTGGCTTCCGGACTCGGGCGAACAATTTACTGAAGGGGACGCGTCTACATTGTCTGTAACACTTGGGGTGATCATGATAGCTGTATATGTGGCCAATCCGTCATCTGTGTATCTAGTGATATCAGGGCACGTAAGTTCAGGAGGATCCAAATCTGCAACAGAAATTATGTTTTGGCTAATGAGTGCACTTAACTTAACTCATCAGAATATGCGATTGATACCAGGTTTGGAGAGATGTAGTCATGATCAATTCTAGTTAATTATGGATGGAGAAAAATAAAATTATGATACGAGTTTCCTTAATTTGGAAAGTAAGCAAAAGACAAGTGCATTCCTCCTACCAACTGAAGCGGTAACATGAATTGCTGGCACGAATTTGATATGTTGATTTGTGAAATCTGTCTCATACTACTAGTTACATTAAAGTTGTTACGTTTTCAAACATTAGACCTGTTTTTCAACAAGAAAAGAGGGTCAAAGAAATTGAATTTCTATTCAGTATTTTACATCAGCATTACTCATCACATCAATTTGTAAACGTGGGGACTTGGTCTCAATTACACGCTATTTGTCCAATCTGCCGAGTAGGCCCCTGCTGTTACATTGTAAAAAATATTGGGTAAACTATACTGGATAAATCAAAATTGGGTAAAAGTTGGGTAACCTTTTCCCAACTGTTTTGCTACATGGGACTAACAGGGCAATTCCACGAAGAAATGTTACCCGGGTGGAAAATGAAATCAAGGAACAACTTTGTTTTACCATGGTAAAGTATATTCAGGAAGGGTCACATCAACATGACCTAAATGAAAAAAATTGCGGCTCAAGTCGAAAGATATTTTTTGAGCTTTTGAATAAAGTGATTATGTATAAGACAATGGGCAGGTAAAAATCAGTTGTGTTTTGCAGTTATTTCTTGTTAAATGTGAAAAATTGTCACTATAAATGGACTTTCAGGAAATTATTCTATGGCTGAAATAAAGCTGAGGACTCATTTTAACATCATCCCGCTGGATACTGCAGAAGACATAAATCTTTTTCTGAAAAATGGCTATTTCAATTTTTCTGGATTCCCTCGTCGCTGGAAGTGTAAATGTCCGTACGTTATTCGATATAAAGTTTATCAGTACACTATGTTTTTGGTCGCAATTTTTGTTCTAAATTCAAATGCAAAGCTAAAATGTGATATCACCACAACATATCCAGAAATTTTTCGAGAATTTGCATTGTCAATTCGCCCCAAAAAAGCGTTTACGGACATTACACCACAACCAACGCGTTTACGGACATTACAATTTAGTATCACAAGTGTAGCTGCATGATACAAGTCGCAAATACTTTGCAATTCAAAATAAAAAAAACACTTGTCATGACTGGCAATGTGATATCTGTCATAATAGATACGTTGTAACCTATATTAACAATAATGTAGCAACATTACTTCAGCACAATGCACTATTTCACTTTGGATTTGACTAATCCTCTACAAGCCTTTGTCATGTACTTGTACTACTCCCCATGCCCTCCCTGATCGTTTGTCATGGACAGCAAACATCAGCAACTGCTTATCAAAGCTTGAGCACAGTGCACTCGTTTTCAAGTGATAGCTGGAGAATATACAGGAGGATGAGGAAGAGGAACAACAACTCCTGCCTTTATAGCTTCCAATGGGGTCCTTTTTCATGTAGAGATTTCAAGACAAAAACAAATCTGCCAAAGTACTTTGTCGAATCAAGAAAGATCCAATTCTGATGGATGCACGTATGAAATTTCTGGAAAAGAGCAAGGTTCCATGAATTTCTTTGGTGTACACAGCACAAGCAAAGAAAAGGAAGAGTTATTTGCTTAACCCTGCTCCCACAATGGACAAGCAGGACCACTTCGTTTCCAAGCTGATATGGAAGCAGAAGATATGATATATATTATCTAAAGCAGACCTTTCTGACAACTTGACATAAATGTAGCGACTGAAAACACGAGAAACTGAGAAAGCACATCCTTTATTCGTGTAAAAAGACCGATCGAGCTTTGCTGAAGGTATTATGCAATATGCATTTGTTTTTAATAGAATAAAGCAGCATTATTAGCATATGGGTTATGCTCAGTCATGGATATGGATGTCCTATGCTGATCATGAATGAAAAGTGTAATGTCCGTTAAACGCTTGTAATGACACATTTTGTATGATTACGAATTTGATCAATCATTACAAAAAAGCAAAGCTGATTTAGCGTGTTATTTACAGATCACCGATCATGGCATGACAGTAAATTTTAGCACTTTTAGATTCTACTATCAAAAAAAGTAACAAACTAATAAAGTATGGGGGTTAATACCCCCAAATACTCCCAATTGGCAACTTCAAAATAAAGATATCATGAAAAGTGCTAATGGCAACATTTTTAAAATGTCATGGAGTACTATCAAACTGAAAAGAATCGCAAAAATATTAATACAAATCATGTGACCCCTACAGCTTTAATGAAAGTGGACAAATCTGTAAGTCCGTAACGCTCAAATGTAATGTCCGTAACGCCACAATTATGGCTGTAGAGGGACAATGATTCATTACTGTTTCCACTAAATATTATAAAACTTATTCTTATTAAACACTTCCTTACCTTGTCAATTTATTAAAGAAAAATGTGGTTTAACTGTGTGCTAAACTCACAGAACTTTCAATGAACAGTACAGGCATGGCAAAAAGCTGTGTCCAAAAATGTAATGTCGCGTAACGGCAGCACATTTGTCCTGGTAACTACCTACACAAAGTAATGAAATGGATGGAAACTTCCACGTAATATAATTAGGGGCCATATGTGTGTGATTCCATTTTATGAGTCATATAAAGAGGTTGTGTTATCCTAATGACCGTTTGAGTGCAAAAAATTCTCATGAAATGTAATGTCCGTACGCTGGAATTGCCCACATGCATTACCAAAACAATGTGTAATATTTTTCGGCTTTTTCCATATTGGGAATAAAACACTGAGCGAAATGAAATTGGGAAATAATTTAAGGTAAATTGTCAACACTCGGGTAAAAAGTTTGGTAACAAATATCAAAACTGTTTTGCTTACATTGCATTTACCCAACGTATATTTAATCTCTTTTTTTTAGCCCAAATGCCCGGGAAAAACACCGATTGAGATCGATTGTCGCGTATGGTGTGTAAATATAAACTTGTGTGCGTGCGTGTGTGTTTGGGGGTGACGTATGTTGAGTGAAGTGTGTTTGTGTGTTTGTGTGTTGTGGTTGTGTGTGTGGATGTGTTTGTTTGTTTTGTGTGTGTGTTTGTGTATGTATGTGTGTGTGTTGTGTGTGTGTTAGTGTGTGTGTGTGTATGTATGTGTGTGGTTTGGGAAATTGTTTGGGTGTGTGTGTGTGTGTGTGTGGATGTGTTTTGTGTGTGTGTGTGTGTGGTGTGTGTGTGTGTGTGTGTGTGTGTGTGTGTGTGTAATTATGTCTGTGAGTGTTTTGTGTAATGTATGGCACTGTATACCGTGTGCGACTTGAGTGGGTCGTCTCATTGTGTGAACACTGTATTTTGCGTGGTGTTTATATGTATTCTGTGTGTACATACAATGTAATGTGTGTTTGCGAGTGTAGGCCCTGTTTGTGTGTGTGTTTGTGTTTTGTGTTTGGTGTGTGTGTGGGTGTGTGTGGTAGGTTTGGACATATCAAATTCAATATTTATTTCCCAATAATTGACGGACACTACCGCAAATTTCAGCAGAATAGCTAGCGCAATGCAACACTTTAACGCTACAGTGGTTTAGACATACATGTCAACTGAGGGAACTTAGCTTAATGCAATATTCATAATTCTAATTGCCATAATTAGTCAAACAATAACAGTTTAAGCTTGATTAATTAAATCTAAATAGTGTTTTTGACATAAAAATTGGCCTAGTGTTTATAATCAAGTTGTTAAACAAAAGTAGTAAACATATAAAACTGCACGAAGTGATAACCTTTTAATAAGGGGACTCACTGTTTGCCAAAAATGTCCAGGGTAACTATACTTTCTTTAGCCGTTGAAAGTAGCTGATATATAGGAATCCAAAATGTTCTGTACAGTAAGGCAGGAGTTACTCCTTGATTTAGGTTACAGATTAGGATAGAATATGATTGATAGGTTATCTTAGACATTAGGATAGGACTGTCATGTAAAACAAAACGTGGAAAAACATACACATACTGCGATTCTGAAGCATTAATTTTCATTATTTTTATATACTTTACAAATTGTGGATTGGTAAAGTTTAACCAATAGTTTGTTTGACACATAATTACCCTTATGTTGGGTAAATTTGGGTCAAAAAGACAGATGGCTAAATTTATGGTAAAATGAATGGGTTAATTTAAATAACCCCAACAAAAGAGCAAATTCTGGATTGGTAAATTAACCAATAGTTGGTCGTGACACATAATTAAATCATGTGGTAAATTTTGGTCAACATTTACCCACATATTTTAAGCCGTGTAGTCCACTAAAATATGCAGGTGACATATAAACGACTAAGCACGATCAAATGTCATGTAATTTATTTTGTACTAATATAATAAAATGTTTATCATCTGGAATTCTAAAATCGTCTTAACTTACTCCACCCAACACGTTTAAAACAAATGTACAAGTTATCCATATTCTCGCTGCCGATCCTCAAAACCTCAAGTTCACAGCAGTCGTCTCTCGACAATAGAATAATGCTCCCATTTGGCTGGTGTAACAGTCAATCATAGGATTTGGATCGACGTTATCGGAAGCTCCCCATCATCTGAAGGTGACATTCAGTACTGTTTGTCCCATCAGATGTATTATTGTTATATGCCAGGACATATTGTGCTCCATATCTACAAACCAGATAAAAGGGAAAGAACGTTCTGATACAAAAAAAAATAATATTTGCATACACTTCCTCTAAAAGCAAACGATAAAAATGTCCACGTTTAATATGCCGTAAATGGAATCAACAGGTACATAGATTTAAAACTTCTTTAAGGCCTTTTCCTTATAGAGGCGTTTTCAGAACGGTACTGCTTTGAATAGTATTTCAACGCTAAAATTATATTGTGTTTTAATATCCGTTTACCCGCTACACACCGAAGAATGTGTGTTTAAAAAAAGTGAAAAAATCCAGACCAACCGTTAACTCTTAATTTGTAAAACATGTTAAAATGTGTACATAGGTCAACTCAGGTTTCTGAGCAATCGTCATAGAATGGTACTCATTTTCAACATTCTTCATCCATAATTACCAAAAATATAGGTTTTTTGGTGGCTATGAACAGATGTCGTATTGGAGTAAAAGAATGAAGAAGGTTGGGTAAGGCTAAGGAAATGTATCCTTTATTGTCTTCAAATTGCAATGTATTTTTTGAGTAAACTAGCGAACGATAGCATCCCCAAAAGGGCGATTTAGTTATGGAATTTTCGGGTGTACTTCGTGGGGTCTTAGTACAAAGTCACAAACTTTAGTTTTGCTACATCACAAATGTCTTAAATCAAATTTACCAAGTACTGTTACAATGAAGGAGCAGGAGATTTCATTTCCAGATTGATCACAGCAGTACAAATTGAACCATTGTAGTCCAGGTCAAATTGGCTTCCGGCACTCGGCGAACACAAATTTACTGAAGGGGAAACGCGTCTACATTGTCTGTAACACTTGGGTGATCATGATAGGCCGTATATGGGGCGCAATCCGTCATCTGTGGTATCTAGTAATATCAAGGGACATGCGTTAAGTTTCAGGAGGCTTCCAAATCTGCAACAGAAATTATGTTTTGGCTAACTGAGGTGCACTTAAACTTAACTCATCAGAATATGTGATTTATACAGGTTTAGAAGAGATTGCAGTCATGATCAAACAATTTTAGATTAATTAATGGATGGAGAAAAAGACATTATATACGATTTGTAAATTCGAAAGTAGCAAAAACAAGTGCATTCCTACCTGCCAACATAAAGCGGTACCCCATGAATCGCTGGCGACGAATTGAAATATTTTGATTTGTGAAATCTGTCTGATACTACTAGTTACATTAAAGTTGTTACTTTCCAAACAATAGACGCATATTTGTTTCAACAAGAAACGAGGGTCAAAGAAATTGAAATTGCTATTCAGTTAATTTAACATCGGCATTACTCATTCATTCACATCAATTTGAAAACGTGGGGACTTGGTCTCAATTACACGCGCTATTTGTCCAATCTGCCATGACATATTGGTGGCTCCATATCTACACCAGAAAGAGCGAGGACTGTTCTGATAAAAACTAAATATTTCCATCCACTTTTCTCTAGGCAAACGACAGAGAAATTTCCCAACGTTAATATCCGTAATGAATCACACTACATAAATTTTCAAAAATTCTCCTAAGCTTTTCCTTACATGAGGCGCGTTTTAGACGGTATCTCTTTTGAATACAATTTCAAGTTGAAACTAGATTTTAATTCGTCACTGAGACATGAATCGGTGATCCGCGTACTCGCTCGATTAGTCCAGACCTTAAGAGCATTGTGACAGTCTATAGGCGTATCATAACTTGTTTCGAAAGCTGTCCCTTTTCACCATTAACTTCCTGTCCAAAAATTACTTAATATTTGGCGTGCGCGGGGTTAACTGCCGTTCGTTCGTGACACAGCGCACGCATATGATGAGCAACCAGTGATGACCTTTGACCTGAAGTTACTGTGTACCAAGTTTAGTTGTCACACTGTACTTCAGTCATGAGATATGCGCAAAACACGTTATTTTTCTTTGTGACGTCAATAGATGACGTCAGAAGAATTTTGTCATAGAACAAGTGATATTCTGAAACCTTATCTACGCATCATAGGTAATCAGAATAAGCAATAAAAAGTTGGGGTCAAACCGGTTAATTCTAGAGAGGTTATCAGCGATTGAAATTCCCCTAATCTGTCACTACGCGCGCCAAATGCGGCGCCCATTATATTTTTGGCCATATAACAATATTTTGGTCTGAACGGTCGGGAAAGGGTTCTAATAGCGATGTAGAGTTTCAGTCAGACATCTAAATCCATCGAAAAAATACGTTTTTCGGTCGGGGAAAAGGGTGCGCCGCGAAAAAAAAACGCGGCGCAAGTTAACGCCGCAGCGCACTAAAAATGCTCCAAATGACGCTTGAAACATACAGTACCGGTTAATAAGAAGTCATTTGAGGCATTTTTATTTTTTTGACGCGCCCGTACAACGCATGTGAAGAGGCGCGGCGCGCAACAGTGTTCGGACAAAGATAACGCCATGACATGAACTTGACCCTTGGCCAAGTTTGGTTTGTTTTTATTCGAAACCGCCGGCGCCGAGATCATTGCAAATATAGGTTAACCTAGCTTTTTACTAATGAGGTCATGAGACGTCCACAGGCAAGGTGCACACACTGACAAAAATTGTGTGCGAGGTATTGAGACATGGGACAATAACTATAAGATAACTGCAAAAGATGATTGACGATTGGCGTTAAAGAGATATCTAGAAACAAGAAATGGTTAAAAGAAACACGAATAAAGAAGATCTGACGAAATATCTATGGTGATCCGCGTTAGCGGATCACCAATAAAATGTGCCGGTTTTACAGCCGCTACAGCAACAGAAACAATGTGTGTTACAAAAAAAGTGAAAACTCCAAGACCACCTGTTAACTCTTAAATTGTGATATTTTCCAAATTTTGTACATTAGGTTAATTCAGGTTCTGATGCAACTAAAATGGATTTTTCTCAAATTTCAAAATTCTTTCATGCCATCAGTTAGCCACCACTCAAAATGTGGTTTTTGGTGCTTTTGGAGAAGGGCGTTGTATGAATAAAAATGAAGAAGGGTTGGTAAGGCTTAAGGCAAAATGTATCCGTATTGTAAGTCATCGGCAACGTCATTCATTGGAGTAAACTAGCGAACGGAAGCAGGGCTGATTTAGTTTTGGATTTTCGGAGTGTACTTGTCCAGTCCAAGTAAAGTCACAAAACTTGACCACTTGTCAGTACACAGTCGAAATTGGCTTCGCGGACTCGGGCGAAGCAATTTAGTGAAGGGACGCGTCTATACCATCGTTCTAACACTGGGGGGTGATCATGAAGCTGTATATTGTAGCCCAATCCGCATTGTGTACTAGTGATATCAGGGCACGTAAGTTCAGGAGGATCTAAACTGCAACAGAACATTATATTTGGCTAATGAGTGCACTGCACAACTCTAAGTCATTCAGAATAATGTCATAACAGTTTGGAGAGATGCCGCCATGATCAATTTAAAAGTTAATTATGAATAGGAGCCCCATAAAAATACGATCCCATAGATTTCTACACAACAGACATGTCTGTCACAAGGCATAACTGATGAAAGTTATCCAGAATGAGTCAACTTTTGACTACGCATTTTTTTTATGCAGTGAAATTAATTGCAAAGTTCGTAAGACTCAGTTTTCACTTTAAGTTGAGGACTACCCCCAATTATGTCATTTAGCCTTTTATCATGTGGAATCTAAAATCGGTCTTAACTGTAGCTCACCCCAACAGCATTTACAACAAAATGTACAGTTATCATATTTCCTGCGAGTCCTCACGCATACAGTTTTACAGGGGTCTCTCCGACATAAGAAATATGCTACCATTTGCTGGTGTACAGTCTGATCATTGGATTGAATCGACGTATCGGAAGCTCCGCAGTATTGAGGCTGGACTTCAGTACTGTTTGTCCCATCAGATGTATTAGTTGTTATAATTGGCAGGGCAATGTTGTGCTCCTATCTAACAAAACCAGAAAGAGAAAGACGTTCTGACGTTTTATCATGCGTTTATGGAGGCACGCTACAATAGATTCAGAATATTCTAACGCTTTAACTACAGTGGGCTTTTTTAGAATGAAAAGCTGTTTTATTTCGCAATTTCAAGCTGAAATCATGTAACAGTTGAATGATTCAAAGCATTCTGTGTTGTATTGTGCCATTATCCGCTAACACTCAGAAGGTGTGTTAAAAAGTAGTGACAACTCCAGACCACCTGTTCAGGGGCGTAGACAACGGGGGGGGGGGATGGGGTTATCCTCCGCCAGGCTAACAAGTGGGGGATGACATGTACAATCATTCCCCCGCCCCTCCAAAGTTTCTACGGAGAAAGTATTCTTTTAATCGAGTTGTATTGTTATTTTATTACTTTCTGTTCAGTATTTAGGTAGTTATTATGATGGTTATATTAAGTTATTATTATATCTTTTCAATATATTATTTATTATTATCAATCATTATAGTTATGATAATTATTGATATCATTACTGTCATTATCATTATCGTTGATCGTACACTGTAACCATAAGTTAGTCATGGTGTATACATTGGTCAAAACGGACTAATTTAAAGATTAGTCTAGTCTCAGTGACCATTCGCTGCAGTCAAGACTAATGTTACAGTCACAGATGACCAGTTTAGGTTAGTCATTGCTGATGGTTTTTTGAACCAATATAACAGTCATTTGTTTAGAGTAAAAGTTTATATTTTCCAAGTTTCTTAATTGTGTCAAAAATTATTATCAGGTGGGAATTTGAATTCATATCGAACATAAAATTTAGGTGCCAGGCAATTTTTTTGTCTGTTTGCATTTGATAACGTTACGTTATGGTTCTTTCATCACTTGACAACACGGCGCAAAATCCTGAATTGGGATTATCGTTTGCCGGGCTAATGCCTCAGGTAATACGACTAAACTTAAGACCGCTTAGTTCGTATTCTCATGGCGGCAAAAACGTCACATTCCGGTATCTAGCGTGGTCACGTGACCCACTGGGGCGAAAACAAAAGCGTCGCTGGAGTGGGTAATTGTGGCGTGTAGCGTGGTGCACAAGTGGCAGTGTTGTCGTACGACGCCCTGCTGTTGTCATTTCGTCTTGCTATTATGCAATTCAGAGTGAAATTCTACATAGTTTAGATCATTAGTTTTCAAATGGAATCGGCTGAACAAATGTCTTATGAATATTCTGAGAAGCTTATCTCGTGTCGCCGTGCAACGATATGTTGCGAAATTAGAAGCAGCGGGTTGGAGTTGTGGCCATACAAAAATGAGGCAAGACGTTGGAGACGATGACCCAACGAAATGGCCAGATGTGGGCAGTACCTACGCCGACGTCTACACTTATCTAATTGAAACCCCAGGTCAATTATTTAACTTAATATTTTACTTTAAACATCGTGTGTAAAGTGTCTATCGTTAACAATCTATTTCATTTGAAGCCTAAATAACCTGTCAGAGGTCAAGGTCTGTCTTGACTGACTTTGTCCTGCCCCGCCACTGCCATGCTGCCCGCTGCAGTGCTGGTCAAGTGTACCGGGCGGCCAGGAGTAAATGTGAGTACATGTCGCTGCATGTAGTTCAACGTTAGTAGTCTTTTTTAAAATTTTACAAAACATAAGATTTTTTCTCAAAATTTGTAATATCTGACTCTGAGTATTATTTATAATTTTAATACACAGAGATGAACCCAGTCTTGGGTACGAGCAATACCGCCATGTCAGCTTCAGGCTTTATGGACGCTTGTCCTGTTCTGCCAAAAGTGAACAACTCGTGCCAAGTTTTTTTTCTAAAGCCATTTTCAACAAAAATATCTTACTCTGACATCTTCCATACCGCGCTGTCAGATATCAACTGCATGTACTAAGTGTTAAAATATATATTTGTTAATTTTTGAAAATTAATAACACAAAACTGTACAACAGATTATACTGGCATTGATTGAGTAGTAGTTACAGCAGAAATAGTGAAGCATTTTTGTTTGAGGGTTTGAAATATAATAATCAATGATCAGTTTAACTGTAGATTCATCTTGTTTAAAGTTAGGGTTCAGATTTTGCTCAATATCCAACCCCACTGTATAAAATTGAAACTGTACAGAAATTCAATGGTGGTGTGTGAGAGTGTGGGTGTTTAGTCCCCCACCACACAATAGCAATAGACAATGGCGGTGAACAGCGAAACAGTCGCAACGGTAGAAACATTCGGTATTCCAATCTGTCAACTACAGCTGGGCTAGATAAATCTTTAATTAATCATTCATTACTAAGTAGCCTGCTAGACTTTAATTACTATCCATAGCAATTGGTCTAATGTTATTGTGTTGACTAGACAAGACACTCTCACACACCCCATTTGAATTTCTGTACAGTTTCAATTTTGTACAGGGGTGGATATTGAGGCAAAATCTGAACGGCGCTAATTTTTAAACAAGCATGAATTACATAAAACTGATCACCATGATATCAATATTCAATCACCCTCAAACAAAAATGTTCACTATTAATGCTGTAACTATACTCAATGTCAGTATAATCTGTTGGTACAGTTTTTGTGTTATTAATTTTCAAAATTAATCAAATATTATTTTTAACAACCTAGTATATACGTTCAGATGATTTGGCCAAGCAAAAAATGATGAGCCGTCATGTTTATCGACTATCTTGGACCGACAGATTTAATGCTCTTTGGCACGCTGAAATAATTCTGAGGGGATAATAATGAACGATTGTTTATAATTGACATTTTATTAAAATCTGCATTCGCTTATTATCATCATTGATACTGGTAATTACTCTATGGATATTGCGTAAGCATATGACCATTTGTTAGATTTTCTAGTGCAATCATAGGCGTAGAAAAAATTATGTACGATTGTTGAATTTAATTGCACGAATGTGCAAAATTGGCAACATTAGCATGCAAGGTTAATGCAGAAATATGATTCTTATTGGATAATTTTTATTGTTTGTTGTTGTTATTGTTTGTTCTTTCAGATGTTTAACGCAAAAGGAGGCCATAGAAAAATTACCGGGTCACTGGAGGCGCCACAACTACTTTGTGTCTGCGTTGGGTTTGGCACTGTGTACCACATCACAACAACAAAGGGGTCAGTTCTGATGAAAAAGCTGATGTCAAGCCATCGCAGAGAATGACGACTCAAGCCACATCATCCATGGGGCGACCGTACGGAAAGATGGAATGTGTGATTTCAGCACACTGTGATTACATGGCTGGGTAGGTACTGACTCGATTAATTCTTGAATTCAATAATTGTTAAAGGCTTGAAAAAAAAGTTGCATTGGCATTTTCGACATGACTAGAATTGTAAAAGTTATTGGCCAATAGTGGTCGCAAGTAGTCATATTTTTTAAACTCGCTTACATATAGTGATACATAATGTGAAAAGTGATTTTACACTTGTATTTAGGCAGGCTTCTTGCTGTTCGCACATTGCCCCGAGGTGTTGATTATTTTTACGACATGTTACATGTAGGTGTGATAATTTTTTTTTCATTCCAATAAATTAATGAGTAAGGCCAAGTTACATACAAAAAAACAAATAGTTTTAGTGTAAAAAAATGTGGTAATCTAGAAAAAAGAAAATATTTTGGCGTAATTAAAATAAAATATTCTATTATTGATGTAGAAGACATTGTATTAAATGTGCTTTGATCTTTTTTTTGTGTTTGCATTTCAGACTGGGGAATCTTGTTCCCTATGTTTGCAGCCGCTGTTGTTTAAGGTGGAGGCAAGCTGTTCATCTCGGGTACACAAGAACGGTATGCACAACGACGTTCCTTATATGTGGAATAGATAAGGGATTGTCTCTAATTTGTTATACTTTAGGAGAATCAAGCATGAACATACTAGTATTTTAATTTCATCGGCCTGCTAGAAATAAGAGTTCATAGAGAGCTACACAATAGGTTTGCCTACCACACAAGGGATATTGACACTAGTTATTTAAGAATGAGTCAACATTTGACTACAAGATTGTCACATGCAGAATCCTTTGTATAGTTACTTGATTCTGGAATAAGTTTAGCCCAAGTTGAGGACTATCCCCATTTATGTAATTTACGCATTAATGTAATTAAACCAAAGAACAACGACATGCTTTTACGGGTTACTTCTTGCATGGTATATCAGATAATTGCAGCTTACAGAATGGTTTTGTTTGATTGATTGATTGAGTTTGGGTAAGGGTAAGAAATGTGACATTCCTTGTGTTTACACATTTCTTTTTTTTTTTTTTTTGGTGAATTTTATTTTTTTTTTTGGTTTGCCACATTTTTGTCAGGCTTATGAATTTTTTGGGAAGTATCACCATAAGATATGTGCATGAATCCTTCGTAAGTGTGTTTTATAAGGCTGGTTCTGTAAAATTTGTGCAAATTCAAGAGACTGTCTGTGATGTCCCTGATTTTTTCGATCATACTTACTTGATTATGTTTTTGACTTGATAGTAATTACGTTTTATTCATGTACCTTGTGAATTTAAGAAACCACAGAACAGCGAACTTTGCATTAGGGATACACCTTGACGAGTAATGAGCCTTTCAAATGTATTTGTTTGTTTGTAAATTTCTCAATATTTTGGGGATAGCCGTGCAACAAACAACATGTTTTTCTGTGCTTCAAATATTTTTGTGTACACCAGACGTTCCATTGTATGCTTGTTTGTGTTGCCGCATCCCCCAAAATAATATAGAAATTTACAAAAAAAAATACAGTTTAAAGCTCATTACCGTTTTGTCTTTTAGTTTTGGCCAACTTTTTTTTTTTTTTTCCTAACAACTCCAGAGATTTACTGAAGGCTGAACTTGTTGGGCATATACATTTATATTAAATATAATATTTACTTTGTTTTAGCCTTTAATAAATGGGCCTTTTGAATTTTCACTGACCAGCTAAATTGTTTTGCACCTTGTTTAGCTGGGGGACAGATAGTGAGCTATTTGTTAATTGTAAGAACTTTCCAAAGTTAGGCTTGAAGCTGAACTTCAGATACATTCTCATTTCCTGCATTCTTATCAATTGTTTTGGTTCTAATCTCTGGGCATAATGTTGCTTGTATTCAAACTGATATTACATTGTACCACGTACTTTAACCTGTTTAGTGTACTGCATGCATGTCATGTATACATGTTCATATTCAAAGCTTCAATACGTATACATAATTATCATATTAATTTGAAAGTGAAGGTAATGAATTGGGATTTCTCATATGTAAACAGCCCGATTAATGTGAAATAAATCTGTTTTAAATGAACAGATATAGATTTAGTTGGCTTCATTTCTTTTGTTTTTAAGCATAAATGTAGCCTTAGTCATATGACTAATGTGATTAGTCATTGTTTTGAATAGACCTACTTATAAAAGTCAGATGACTAACCTTTGAGTCATTTCAGACGTTTTTGGAGTTAGTGCAGATGACTAAAAAATAAGTCTGCATTTGACTAATATTTGGCTTTGCCTGACTAATTAAGTTTACAGTCATGATGGGTTGTTTGACTTATAAATATAGTCATTTCAGACATAGGGGCAGGACTAATTTTTATTCAGATCTAAAAATGACTAACTTATGTTTAGTTTACAGTGTATCACCTTTTATTCCCATAGTACATTCGTATTTTTGATCCCTTCTGCTATTTTCGGGGTGTTTCGGGGGTTACTTCTGTTTACTCTTTAAATTGTCCACACATTTTTTAAATTTGTTCATTAGGTTCAATTCAAATTTTGATGCAAACTATATATTTTGCTTAATTTCACCATCTTTCATCCACAGGAGAAAACAAAATGACGTACTTGTCAATGAGAAGGATGTTTTATTGAATGAGGAATTAAGAGAGGTTGGAGGTGCGGACAGCGGAGGCATACCGGATTTCAACTGGCGTGCAGCAAATTTAGCAATGTCCACGACAGGGTGACTATTTGAGACAAAGTCAAATATTAAACTCCCTCATGAATTTTAATTTTTCCGCACAGTATATACTGCAAAACTCTTAGCAAATGGAAGCCATTCCAATTTCAACTAACCCAGAAAACACTAAAATGGCTAGATCAAAACCTGAAAGTGGTTTGTGGGGTTTTCTGTGCTATTTAAAACGTACTAGGATCATGTTTTACAAAAGGTCAATGGGGAGCTTTCGTTTGGATGACGACGGACCCTGCGACGGTAAATAAACTGGCCAGTGTATTGTCGGGCGTAAGAAAGTGTAGTCCTGGCGATTGCTGCATATGGAGATTTCGATTTGGGCACGACGGACCCTACGACGGTAAGTCTGGGTATTGGAACCCGTCTGCGCATGCTCATACTGAAGGGGTGACGTTCGTTATTCCGAAGTTCGTTATCGAGTTTCGTTATTCCGCGAGGTCCGTCAGTTCCGAAAGCGAAATAAGGTTGCGTTAGTCCAAAAATTAAATAAGGGTTCGTTTTTTTCCGAAGGTTCGTTAGTCCTGCGAAACGAAAATAAGGTTTCGTATTCCGAAGTTCGTAGTCCGAAAATGTAAAAAGGTTCGTTAGTCGAAAATGTAAAAAGGTTCCCGTTAGTCCGATAAATGAATAAAATTCGTTCGCGACTTTCACCTCGGCATTGCCTGTTCGATGCAGATACTTATTTAGCTCCAATAGGCTGAAATGGAGGCTTAAAATGATGCCAGTTTTTAAAGTCAATATAACAAAAGCAGCATTCAGCTCGGACATCGAGCTTTCATTGATTATTTGATTAACAAATCGCATTTTTTTAAAAAAAGGTGCTCTGTAAATGTCTCTTTTATGGCTGAGTATAGTCGAGAATTTTTCAGCTCGCGCTACGCACGTTCGCAATTATTTGAATTTGTGAAGTATGTATTCTCATCATGTATCCATAAACAGTTCTCAAAATATCACTTTTCATGGTCTGATTGTCTGAAACTTATCACTAGGCGCTGCGCGCTCGCATTTTTGAAATGAC
>JZLH01S0110938.1:1835-13576 GCA_001188425.1 Eucidaris tribuloides | reverse complement strand
AGAAGAAGATTTTGACGAAATCAATGGTGATCTGCAACGGTTACACGTTGCGGATCACCAATGAAGGAGATTTTGACGAAATCAATGGTGATCCGCAACGGTTACACGTTGCGGATCACCAATTACCTATCACCCACCTGCACGCTAGCAAAGGTGCATACACACTCCACCCATCCACCCCCCCCCACCCCACACACACACAAATATATAGGCCTACACACAAACACATGTATGCACACACAGAAATGCATTTAATCACACAGAGATGCACACATTCAAACGCTCACACAACCGTACAGGCACAAACGCACACGTGTACAGATCCACGCACACACACATACACACCATGAACACACACAAACACACACACACACAGACATACAAACACACACACAGCTATCGAGACACACGGAAACATGCATGACAGGTCGAGTCACACACACACATAAAACACGCACACACACACGCACACACACACACACACCATACACACATACACATACACACACGCGCACGCGCACACACACGCACGCACGCACATACAACACGTAAAAGTTGATCCATACCCATATGGATCATACCCTTACCCATATGATCCATTCCCATACGCATATGATTCACACCCATATGATCCATACCCATACCCATATGATCCATACCCATATGTTTAGGCCCTATCATGATGTACTTTTGGTCCAACAAACCAGACGGCGCACCACATCATTAATGAGTGCCCTATCCTTGGACCACCAGAAAAACTGCAATATTGATTTAGATCACCCTAATCCCGAAATAGTGAGATGGCTGCAATAGCTGGAACAAACTGCCTAGCTGCCTCATACGAAAGAAGAAGAGAGGCCCTATTATAAAAACGCGATTTAGCGTGTGGTTCAGTTTACAAAGCACTTCAGATCAGGAAAACTGTCCAATCACAGCGCACCCATTTTGGCGCTATATGTTAATGTAAGTTTAGCGCGCTGAACCCGGCCGTCAAAACGTGAACAAAATTTACAACGTGCATGTACATGCGCACGTTAACGTCGGCAAAAGTGACATAAAATGACCGTTTGTGGCGCAATTTTGCGATATCCGCACATGCTACCGTCATGGGTCAAATGAGTATCGAAACGCGTCGCAGAGTTGTAGCGCTTGCCAGACGTGGATTGGGGCCAGCAGCCATCCGGCGGAGATTGGCAGAAGATTTAATCAATGTATCCCGTCAAGGAATTGCCGCCTTCCTACGGCGGTACCGCGTGAACAATTCGCTAGCCAGAAAAGGCAGAAGAAAACACTATGGCAAGGCCGCACAAATTCGGGCCATAGTGCACCAGTTGTATATTCAGAACGATGAGTTAAGTGCGGCCGACGTTCTTCGAATTTTGAGACAAGACCATGATATCGCCGTGTCACTTTCAACAGTAAAGCGTTGCCGCCTCAACCTTGGTTGGAGGCGATGTCGACCGAAGTATTGCCAGTTTGTGAAAGTGGCAAATCGCGTGAAGAGGCTAGCGTTCTGCCGTGAGCTCGTAGACGCCAACGGGAACGTAACGGATACGTTCAGAGACTGTATCTTCACCGACGAAACTACTATACAGACACATCCAAACACGTCGCTGTGTTTTAGCAATCCGAAGGCGGGGATATCGCGTAGAAAAAAGCCCACGGTGAAACACCCCCTGAAGTTGCATGTATGGGCCGGCATTTCGGCGAGAGGCAGCACCGAGATCATGGTATTTGACGGGCGAATGGATGCCAAATTTTACGTAGAGAACATTCTACAAGACGGGTTGTTGCCCTTTATCCGGCGGGCATATCCGGATGGACACAGATTAGTTGCGGACAACGATCCGAAACATACGTCCCGTCTGGCCCAAGAATTCCTCCGAGAAAATGGCATCAACTGGTGGCGAACCCCGCCTGAAAGCCCGGATTTAAATCCAATCGAAATGGTCTGGTCAGCGATGAAGCGCTGGATCGAGCGAAAAGCCAAAGTCAAGACGAAGGACGAACTGATCCAAGCGGCTAAGCGCTACTGGAGACGCCGAATCACCCCAAAGGTCTGCCGCAGGTATATCAAGCACCTCAAGACGGTTATCCCCGCAGTCATCAAATGTAATGGAAATCCCAGCGGAGTTTAGAGCTCAGCTCTAAGCTAACAACCCCAACGGCTCTTTTCAGAGCCAACAACTCTTCAAAAAAGAAATCATGAGATATGTACTCTAATTCAAATGAAAACTTTCACTTGTTTTTCTATATATATCATGTAGAATCTAGGGTCAACAAATTAAAGGCGTAACGTTAGATCTACTAAGGCAGGGGGTGATTTTGTATGTGGGAAAATTGTGGAATATTCACAGTCATCAGTATTAATCTAACATTACCCCTTCTCTTAATAGGGGTCTATACTGGAATATTTGATCTAGCATATACTCTTTCTAGTCTAGATTTATATCTCTTCCGCCAAAATTAGAAAAAAAGGCAATGAAAATAGATTAAATTGCTGTTTTTTACTAGTGTTCTGAAATATTCGGGAATGAATAACGTTAACAATAGGATATTCCCAGTGGTCGTTGCCTTTAGTTTTGATTTAAATTGTCATTTCCTGATTTAGATCTACCCTGTTCCCCAAACCTTAAATAGTAAAGTTTCTTCTATTCCATGAAAGAAAAAATACTTGGCTGGACAGGATAAGATCTGTTACTCATTAAATTTCTGTTTGTCTATTGAACTCAAATGTTCGGAATTATTCGGGAGTTAATCCTACTTTACCAGTGTCCTCAAATGTTCGAAATTATTCGCGAACTATAAAATATCACAAAATAAGCAATAGATTTCTGCATTGAGCTACTGTACTCAAATTTTCGAAATAATTCGGGAATTACAAAATGAACATAAGATTTCTGCTTTCCCACTGTCCTCAAATGTTCGGAATTATTCGGATATTACAAAATGAACATAAGATTTCTGCTTTCCCACTGTCCTCAAATGTTCGGAATTATTCGGATATTACAAAATGAACATGACATTTCTGCTTTTTCAGTGTCCCCAAATATTCGGAGTTATTCGGGAATTGCAAAATCAATAGATCTCTGCTTTTCCAGTGTCTGAAAATGTTCGGAATTATTCGCGAATAGATTTCTACCTTTTCAGTCACCTCAAATGTTCGGAATTGTTTGGGAATTGTTCGAAATTATTCACGAATTTCATAAATATCTGAAAATAAGCATTAGATTTCTGCACTTCTACCGTCCAGAAAATTTCTGAATGATTCTGGAATTCCGAAAAGCAGAAGAAAACACTATGGTAAGGCCGCGGAAAATGAGGCCATAGTGCACGAATTGTACATCCAAAGCGATGAGTTGAGCACGGCCCATGTTTGTCGAAGTTTGTCAGAATACCATGAGATCGTCGTTTCGCTTGCAACGATAAAGCGTTGCCGTCTCAGCCTGGGTTGGTAGCGTTGTAAACCGAAGTAACAAAATCATCATCAGGTCTCTGCTTCTCCGTTGTTTCAAAATGTTCGGAATAATTCGGGAATTACAAAACGAACACTAGATTTCTGCTTTTCCTGTGTCCCCAAGTAAATAGAATTATTAACAAATAAGATACAAAATAAAGATTAGATTTCTGCTTTTCCTGTTTCCCCAAATGCACAGAATTATTCTGATATTACAAAAAAATGTAAAATAAAGATTAGATTTCTGCCTTTCCAGTGTCCTCAAATGCCCGGAACTATTCGGGAATTACAAAATGAACTTTACATTTCTCCTTTTCTGGTGTCCTCATATATTCGGAGTTATTCGAAAAAGCAGAAGAATACACAATGGCAACGCCGCGGGAAAAAAGGCCATAGTGCACTAATTGTACATTCAAAACGACGAGTTTTGCGCGGCCGATGTTCGTCGAAGTTTGTCAGAATACCATGAGATCATCGTTTCGCTTGCCACGATAAAGCGTTGCCGTTTCAGCTTGGGTTGGTAGCGTTGTAAACCGAAGTAACAAAATCAACATTAGGTCTCTGCTTTTCCAATGTTTCAAAATCTTCGGAATAATTCGGGAATAACAAAACGAACATTAGATTTCTGCTTTCCCGTTGTCCCCAAGTAAATAGAATTATTAACAAATAAAATACAAAATAAAGATTAGATTTCTGCTTTTCCTGATTGTCCCCAAGTAAACAGAATTATTAACAAATAAAATACAAAATAAAGATTAGATTTCTGCTTTTCCTGTGTCTCCAAATGAACAGAATTATTCAGATATTACAAAAAATACAAAATAAAGATTAGATTTCTGCCTTTCCAGTGTCCTCAATATATTCGGAGTTATTCGAAAAAGCAGAAGAATACACAATGGCAACGCCGCGGGAAAAAAGGCCATAGTGCACTAATTGTACATTCAAAACGACGAGTTTTGCGCGGCGATGTTCGTCGAAGTTTGTCAGAATACCATGAGATCATCGTTTCGCTTGCCACGATAAGCGTTGCCGTTTCAGCTTGGGTTGGTACGTTGTAAACCGAAGTAACAAAATCAACATTAGGTCTCTGCTTTTCCAATGTTTCAAAATCTTCGGAATAATTCGGAATAACAAAACGAACATTAGATTCTGCTTTCCCATTGTCCCCAGTTAAAAGAATTATTAACAAATAAAATACAAAATAAAGATTAGATTTCTGCTTTTCCTGTGTCTCCAATGAACAAATATTCAGATATTACAAAAAATACAAAATAAAGATTAGATTTCTGCCTTTCCAGTGTCCTCAAATGCCCGGAACTATTCGGGAATTACAAAATGAACATTACATTTCTCCTTTTCTGGTGTCCTCATATATTCGGAGTTATTCGAAAAAGCAGAAGAATACACAATGGCAACGCCGCGGGAAAAAAGGCCATAGTGTACTAATTGTACATACAAAACGACGAGTTTTGCGCGGCCGATGTTCGTCGAAGTTTGTCAGAATACCATGAGATCATCGTTTCGCTTGCCACGTTAAATCGTTGCCGTCTCAGCCGTGGTTGGAAGCGTTGCAAACTAAATTGTGACAAAATAAACATAAGATTTCTTCTATTCGAGTGTCCTCAGATGTAAAGAATTATTGGAGAATTACAAAGTATTACCGCATAAACAGATTAAGAAAAACATTAGATTTCTGCTTTTCCACTCTCCTCAAATGTTCGGAATTATTCGCGATTTACATAATATCACAAAATAAGCCCTAGATTAACTGCATTTCCACTGCTCTTCGGATTTTCTGAATAATTCGGGAATTACACAATAGATATTACATTTCGGCTTTCCCTGTGTCCTCAAATGTTTGTAGTCATTCGGATATTACAAAAAAAATGCAAAATAAAGATTAGATTCCTGCCTTTCCAATCTCCTCAAATGTTCCGAATTATTCGGGAATTACAACATGAACATTACAGCTCTCCTTTTCCGGTGTCCTCACATAATAGTTACTTGGGAATTACCAAAAAAATAATAAATAAACATTAGATTTCTACTTTCCCAGTGTCATAAAATCCATGAATAGACGTGGATGGACCGACGGGAGGACGCAACAATCTGGGACTGTCTACGTGATTTTTTCTTTGCATAGTAGTGTATTACAAAATGAAGATTAGATTTTGGCTTTTTTAGACCTGAAATATACGGAATTATAAACTGCATTCTTGTATTTATTGGTAAAAAGAATGTCACATGATAAAAAAAAATACACTACCTTGCGTGTCTGTGATAAAGTACTATTAACGGATCCGTAAATAGTACTTCAAAGCCGTAAACAGTACTTCAAATTCGTAAATAGTACTTCAAAGCCGTAAATAGTACTTCTGTCGTAATATCGTAGCGATCTGATTTGCTCCACGATTTGTTCGATCAGTCAGCATTTAGCCAATCAGAGGGGAGCTCATACGGGGAGCTCATGCTGGCTTATGCCTGCAGCGATTACTCAACGCACAAGAAAACCACGGAAAAAACTCAGGAAGTGTTGAATTTTTATTATGAAATTAAAACAATGGTGCTGTAAATGTAACGGTAAGGTATTTCCCTCTTGATATTATGCATTTCACTCATTAGGCTTTATGTAGTATTTTTTTTTCACAACAAACTTTTTTAATATTCGTCTAACCGTTCCATGCGCTGTGGCAGAACCATACAGCTATGCTACACATGAATGACTGCACAGTAGCGAATGATCACATCTGGCTCATTTTGTGTAACCGATAGCTTGACGAACCGGACGTCTAACTTGCCATCATCGGCAAATTTTAGTCACAAGGATAATGAAATTATATTGTTCGTTATAAATTGACTGAATGTGAACTTCGAGTTAGCAACACATACACCACACGCTATATTATTCCACGAACTTTCGGAACTGTTGCTACATATGTACGCTAAAGAACACAACGCTGTCCAAGTCACCTTATGTGGCTACATTGAATAGCGCGCATGTCACTGCGATAATGAGTTTGTTGCGCGTGTACTCTGGTTAGAAACCAACGCCACAGTCCTGTTTTTACCACGTTTTTGTTGTTATTGTTGTTGTTGTTGTTTTTTGTTGATGTCTGGGGGGGGGGGGTGTCGCACACCGGACAAGCAGTGTTCTTTATGGCAAGCGTTACTTACATGTGGTTAATTGTGAATAGTGACCTATAACGTAAGTAAGATCTAGTTAACACCGAGTTAACGTTAACGTTATTTAGTTGAAATTGCATACATTTATTGAAATCTTTAACCAGTCAATTAATAATGAATATATGAATGTAGTTTCTGAAACAATTATGTACGACCATGAGCGCCTCTATAGTTTAAAACTATGGTCCCTCTGTGACTGCAGTAGTACTATTTTGCTTCGGGGTAGAGCCCTTCAGCAAAGCAGTACTATTGCAATCATCTCGGGCCCATGATTGTAACTGGAGCCGCTCATGGTCGTACATATTTGTATACTACTCGGGAATTACAATAACAACTTCCGCCTTTTCCACTATCTTAAAATGTCCGGAATTATTCGGACATTTTCATGGATGAATTTGAAAAAGGCTTATCTGGAGAACTTAGCAAGTACACGCAATTCTGTTTTAACAATGTTCCCACGTGTATGGCCTACTTAACATCTTCTCAAGTACATTTCTTATACCCCGAAACATACAAATCCAGTTTTCAGAATTGTGGAACTACAAATGAGATAGAACAGGAACTTTCAGGCTTATTCATTCCGCAAAATCCAAGTGGTCAGACTCAGAGTCATGTCTCTGTAGTCACCGGTTTGGAATAACATTGTCTACAATCCCTAAACTTAAAAAGGGAGAAAACATTGTCTGCTAAACACAACAAAAAAGAGTAACTACCCCCTTTTTCAAAATACTATAACTTTAAAAAAGAACGGTATTGAGCACAATAATTTGGCAAGGATGTTTCTGCACTTATTGACTAAATTATGTGAGAAAATGTGGTTGATCCGTCAAGTCATGCGTGAGTTAGCACATATTACCGGCAAAAAGTCACTTTTCAAAAGTCACAAGGGTCATTTTGGGGGGTTTTGATGCAAGATTTTGACAAATTCTGTTTCTGGTGAATGATTGATCGACATTTATGTTAATCGTCTATCGTTTGATCCTGTCATACGTCCTTTGGCACTTTTTGCATATTTAACGCTTCGGCGAGCGCAATTTAAAAATTTCGACCATTTCTTGATTTTGAAATTGTAAAATCCATTAGGTTTACTGCAAAAAATTTAAATCCGAAATTTTTTCAGCAAAATGTATCTTTACGTGTTGTACGAACATAAGAGGTTGTAACCATGATATGGCTGAGTGAGCACACTTTATTGATAAAGGAAAAATGTAATTATTTACCATTATTTGGGCATAAGAGATGACTCATGTGACTTTTGAAAAGTGGCCTTTTCACCTTTTATGCGTGCTCATTCATGCATGAGCCAACGGACCAATCACATTTTCATACAGCAGTTAGTCAATGAGTGTACAAACACATGTTCCAAATTATTTTGCACAAACTTGTTTTGTTAAAAAGTTATG
This sequence comes from Eucidaris tribuloides, assembly GCA_001188425.1. NCBI lineage: Eukaryota > Metazoa > Echinodermata > Echinoidea > Cidaroida > Cidaridae > Eucidaris > Eucidaris tribuloides. The sequence goes on along the minus strand of JZLH01S0110938.1, from coordinate 5,533 downwards.
GTAAGATGAAAAGTGGGGTAGTTAATTTTTTTGTTGTGTTTATATTGAACTGTATTAAAATGAATATATCTCTCACGGAATATGACAAAAAAAATATGCTGAAAGTAAATAAACTCAGTACGTATTCAGTTTTCTGAAATAGGTGAAATAAATTATAAAATGTTTAATTTGGCAAAGAAAATTATGATATATTATCGAATTTCGATAACAGAGTTCTCACATTTAGTTGTTATGAATGAATGTACATGGCAAAACTCCATGGGTTATAAATTCATTGTTCAGGCGAGCCATAACATAAAACTCCGTCAAAAAATGTGAGGGTGGGGGTGAATATTTCCAGTTTTCGGTGTGATCATCTCTGAAATTGTCTTTTCCCGAAGTACACCATTCCTCAATCACTTAAAACACTCTTTTATTTAGATTTTATGATTAAAACTATATGAGCTGTATGTAACACGTTATGCTGTTTCTCCGATATGGCCCGAAAATAATACTTTGGAAAGAAATGTGTTTCGTAATGATCGTTAAGTCCTTTGGTCAAGTAAAACTGAATGAACGTCCATTCTAGTTTTTCCCATAAATTGGTTTACCATAGACGTGTTCTCTAACAGTAATTAAGCTATAATGTCGACGGTTATCTCTGTATATTATCCTTCGGACAGTACACATGTCTTAATGTTAGATCACCAGTTAAATGGTGCTTCAACAATGTTAAATATTTTTTTTTCTTTTTAAGTTTGTTCTATTGTATCAAAAATAAATAAACCCTCTAATCAAATTAACAAAATACATGTATGCTGGAAATGAAGGTATGTACTCACAGAGAGCCCTTCATACCATATAACTGTATAGATTACAAATACTGAATTTTCTACATCGTAACTAGAGAAACGTTCAGTCCTAAAACAACATTCACGTAATTGGGAGGGGAATGCAGGAGGAGAGTACGCTCTTTTTTCTTACTTTCGTTAGTCTTTCTATTTTGTTCTTGATGTCAAAGCCAATTCATGCAGCAGAGCTGCACTGACAATGACGTGACGGAGACTTGGCAATGCATGTGCACAAGCAATACTAGTATTGTAAAAAAAAATGTTTTGCGCGTGCGCCATAAGTTCAATCAATCTCTTGGTATTCTCATTTTAAACTGTACGTTCAACATTTTCCGTAAAGAGTGTCTTCAAAATGAATTAAATCAACATTAAGTTTTATTTTATTCTTACTCTTATTTTTATTTGATTTATTGATTAGAAAAATGAAAAATGAAAATAACAATCCCCTGGCAATTGTTGCTACGATAATTTGGCAACACTTCACATATACAGGCATATTGTGTATGCACCTGTGTAAGACTGTCTGTTAGTGTGTGTGTGTGTGTGTGTGTGTGTGTGTGTGTGTGTGTGTGTGTGTGTGTGTGTGTGTGTGTGTGTGTGTAGTAGTAGTGTGTGTGTGTGTGTGTGTGTGTGTGTGTGTGTGTGTGTGTGTGTGTGTGTGTGTGTGTGTGTGTGTGTGTGTGTGTGTGTGTGTGTGTGTGTGTGTACCAGAGTTGTGGGTCTCAAAGCCGGCCACGGCCTCGTTTTCCTGGACGGAGCTTAATCCTTGGCCTCGTCCTCGAGGACCTAGTTTAATCCGCGGCCTCGTCCTTGTCCTCGAGTGAGCCGGCCTCGGATACAACTCTGGTGTTTACAAGAGTGCGTTCGAGGTAACATTTTTGGTTATGTTCCGGAATATTCGGAAATATTCCGCATTTTCCGGGAATTAATTCGAAGAAAGTTGAATTCAAAATATCGAAGTTAATCCAATTTCTTTAATAATCGTCGCACAGATCAGTTATACGCAAGTAAATTACAAATATCCAAAACCTTTCCTGTTTTCGGTGGAACCACTCTGGCATATTTTTAGTGGTCAATGTTTTATCCTTTTCGGAATCACCCGGTTTTCAAGCGCCATTCATTCGAAAGTTAGCAATGTTTTATGATTAAAACTATATGAGCCGTATGTAACACGTTATGCTGTTTCTCCGATATGGCCCCAAAATAATACTTTGGAAAGAAATGTGTTTCGTAATGATCGTGAAGTGCTTTGGTCAAGTAAAACTGAATGAACGTCTATTCTAGTTTTTCCCATAAATTGGTTTACCATAGACTTGTTCTCTAACAGTAATTAAGCTATAATGTCGACAGTTATCTCTGTATATTATCCTTCGGACAGCACACATGTCTTAATTTTGATCACTAGTTAAAGGCAGAGGATCTCTTTTTCATGCATAAAAATTAACATTGTGTAAATACATTGCCATTTAGAAGAAAATGCCATCCTGGAACCTTTAGCAAAATAAAGGAGCCAGAAACTTAGTTTTAGTGGAATTACAGTGACCGTTAGACTCAGACTTGATTTTTTTTCTCGCGAGAGAAAATTCCTACCATAGAATGTACACTAAACCGCTATTATTTTTCTTTTGCATTTTTCAAATTCTAGGCAATCACTGATCCCCAGATTTCACAGACATGCTCTTCATCAACAGCCTAAAGGCATGGGCTATCTATTCCCGGTCTGCGGGGATGTTTGCAAATGAGATCCACTGCCTTTAAATGGTGCTTCAACAATGTTAAATATTCTTTTTTTTCTTTTTAAGTTTGTTCTATTGTATCCAAAATAAATAAACCATCTAATAAAATTAACAAAATTTGCTGTAAATAAAGGTATGTACTCACATAGAGCCCTTCATACCATTATAAATATATAGATGCTGAATTTTCTACATCGTAACCAGATAAACGTTCAGTCCTAAAACAACATCAGATAATTGGGAGGGAAATGCAGGAGGAGAGTACGCCCCTTTTCCTTACTTGCGTTTGTCTGTCTATGTTGTTCTTGATGTCAAAGCCAATTCATGCAGCAGAGCTGCACTGACAATGACGTGACTGAGACTTTGCAATGCACGAGCGCATGCAATATTAGTATTGTAAGAAAAAAAAAGTTTTGCGCGTGCGCCATAAGTTTATCATTGTCTTGCTATTTCTCATTTTAAAATGTACGTTCAACATTTTTCTGTAAAGAGTGTCGATTCAAAATAAATATAAATCAACATTAACTTTGATCTTATTCATACTCTTATTTTTATTTGATCTATTGTATATGAAAACATGAAAAATATGAAATAACAATCCCCTGGCAATTGTTGCTACGATAATTGGCAACACTACACATAATACCAGATCAGGCATTATTGTGCTATGCACCTGTGTACGTGTGGTATGCTAGTGTGTGTGTGTGTGTGTGTGTAGTGTGATGTGATGTGTGTTGTGTGGTGTGTGTGTGTGTGTGTCAGTGTGGTGTGTTGTGTGTGACTGTGTTATGGGTGGTGTGTGTGTGTAGCAGAGTTGGGTGTTGGTGTGTGTGTGTGTGTGTAGAGAGTGTGGGTCTCAAAGCCGGCCACGGCCTCGTTTTCCTGGACGCGAGCTTAATCCTTGGGCCTCATCGTCCTCGAGACCTAGGTTAATCCGCGCCTCGTCCTCGGCCATCGTCTTGTTCCTCGGTGAGCCGGCCCTCGATACAAACTCTGGTGTTTTACAAGAGTGCCGTTCGAGGTAACATTTTTGGTTATGTATCCGAGAATTTCGGGAAATATTCGCATTTTACCGGGAATTAATTCGACAATAGAAAAAGAAGGAAACAAAAAAAAGTGTTGAATTATCCTT
>JZLH01S0110914.1:10060-18494 GCA_001188425.1 Eucidaris tribuloides | reverse complement strand
GGCGCAGTAAAACATTCACCAATACCAACCATGCTATACTATACATTTCTATTTGCAATAATAAGAACGAAACAAGTCTTCGATTCGAAGTTAGTCCACAACATAAACAACAACAAATGTCTGACTAGTTCACAACTCGCTGGTTCGGCTGTTGGTATAACAGCTGAGTTGGCGACCTTTCACCTCAAACTATTTCATCTTCAGTGGCCCAGATCATATTTGTTCCAGCCACATGAGCCATTAACGCAGGAATGTCACAAAAATAGAAAGTCAACTTTTGCAGACAATTTTGGTGCAAATAAAGACTGTGTGTAGGCGAGACATGCATGGCAGCGTATACGGAAAACCATCCACCCACGACTACAACGCACAAAGTTTACGAAATTCATACAGCGGAATATACAGATCTGATCTGCTGAGAGAATTATAACGCTACTTTTGCTAAGTTTAGGGAACTCAGGTCCGAGGTTCTGCTACTTTCTGCCGTTCGATGATGTAATATTACCTCAGATATACTGAGCTGTCATCGCTTTGAATCTGTTTTAATTCTATACGAGGTGAATAAGCCAGCTGTAGCGAGAATTCCTAAAACCAACAACACTGGAATGGGACGTTTGACGATTAAATCACACTATCAGCTTGTGCATGCATGACACACCCACGTGTATAATGCTGTATGTATACAACCAAGTCGTCGTGCGAAATACGGGGAGATTCGAGCTCAAATGTTGGGATTTATAACTCGGAATATAGAATCCTGAAACGAAACAGTGAGACATGTTGCAGGTTTTCGGGAGAACAGTTGTAACGTAAGGCAAGTTTGCTTACAGACAGTGCGCTGAAGAAATCACGGACGATACTTTGACGTTTGAGGTAAAAACAATCTTTCACCAGGGAATCCAGGACAAGTCAGCTGATTGTAATATTACGTAATCACTGTGAATAATTGTACTTGAAAAAAATAGATACAAACCAGAGCCTTGCTTCATCTGGGGGTCGATGGTCGAAGAAGTAAAACATGAGCCAGAAAATTTTAGACACGTGAAGGCTCAGGATGACTCTTCAACTGTGAATTGTCAAATATTTCTAAGTTTGTGCGGGTATTATAATCTATCGTCTGCATGCTGATACACTTGCACCTTAGATAAAGCGGTATACTTGTGAGTGACCGTGATTTCAGACTTCGGTCAATAACTGATTGGTTTTGGAATAATGATGACATTATATCTTCTCTCCAAGATCGAACGGCACAAGCTGCTCTAGTTCTATCACTCTAAGTCGAAGAAACGGATTAATGTTATCTCTTTGTGAATTGTACTTCATGACAAATCAGCAGCCATGTCGGATCCAATCAAGAAACTCGCGCCAAAATTGAGCATGAGGCGGATGACAAGCGTGAACTTCTCGAAGAAACTCAAACCGGAGATCGGCAAGAAGTTCTGGTCGTCGGTTGATCGTCTGTGGAACCAAATCTACAACGGTTAGTTGCATACACGTATCCAGGGGGTGTTTTTGTTTTGGGGTGTTTAAATACACCTACTTTTGCAAAAGGGAGTGTTAACAACCCAAACACCCCTTTCCCTAAAAATTCCTCCTTGTTTGCGAAAGGGGGGGGGGGGGGTTAAGGGGTGTTTTAAATATGTGGAACAGACTGAATTAGTGGTGATTTTTCGATCGCTGGCGGGAAAATTTGGCCGTGGAAAAATTTTTGTTTCATGTAAATGAAATCCGAACACCACATTCTTACTTGAATGGCCCATTAACTGGAATCTAAGTTGTGAGAGACAACCTTTGCTTAAAAGGTTTATAATACAGACCAATCTCATGATGTATGCAAATTGTATGCATTACATATGGACAATATCTCAGAGTGGAGATTAGCAGACAAAGCAATGATTGTATTTGTAAAGTTGAAAGTGTATTCATATACACAAATATGCTGGAAGAACTCATTACGTGTCTTGGGAGAGAAATGGTGTCGAAAGATATCGTCAGTTTGTTTCAGATTAGACTGGTTTACTAACACATTCAAATCTTATACACATTTTAAAACAGGTTGCCCCTAACAACCTGAGAGATTGCCCGACGTAGCTATATCTTATGTTGTTGAATTCAGTATCGGAATGTATTCATTATGAACAGGTTTGTGGAATAGCTTGTTACTACCCTCTCCCTTTGGATGACAAGTGCATAAATTTCAATAGATTAATAAACCAATCTTTTTATGCATGGATATGCATGGATATAACCTGATTCAGCGTGTTGCGCCACTTGGTTGATTCCATTGTTGGGAACGTGTGTTTTACGTCAAGTCAAATTTCGACTAATGTCTCCAATTATTTCTGAACCGGTTTGACGTAATCGCGTTGGCTTTCTATGGACGCCGAGTTATGTTTGTGTGTGTGGTGGAGCATCCACGGATATTGGGGTTGGGCTGTCCTGTAGGTTTATAGAACGTGACTGAAGGCGCCATGATAATGCAGTAACCCAGCTGTTTCTGAAGTGAAGAAATGCATAGATGATGATACTCATCTTTGGTTATATTTGTGGAAGCCCCCCAGTTATGGAGGACGAAGTGATGTTCGTAGTCTCAAAACGGTACATATCTGTAGTTTTGATTGGTCAGACAATTTTGTAACCAATCTTTCACAAAGTGTAAATTGGTTATAATGGCATATTGTGATTTTCAACTTTTAAATTGGTTATAATGGCATATTGTGATTTTCAACTTTTTTTACGGAATTTGTGATATTAGTATGCGCAATCAGTATGCACCCTACTTTTGTAGAAAAGGAAACGTTTCAGAACAGGCGAAGTTCAGAGCACTGATGATAATAAACATCTATCTGACAAACTTAATATTATATTTTTTTGACCGTTGATCCAACCTATGCAATTCCTGTAAGGTATAGGTCTAGCGCAAGTGTACAATACCAGAACATGATAATACTAGTGACATAAAACGAATTGTGTAATTTGTTATTTCTAAATAATGTTTTAAACAATAGAAACAATAGATTATAAACAAAGATGTCAAAAAAATCCTGCTGAAAAAGGTACAAGGTTAGTCCAGGTGATTTAACCGTTATGTCCTTGTAGTTTCAATGAAGCATATAAAATTAATACACGTATACTTCACTTCTAAGCAATTGTCAAGACTTTAAACGTTTTTGCAGGACATAATTCTATAACTCAAAGAAATGTGAGGGTATATGCAAGATACTCTACTGATGAATTATTTTGTCTGGGATTATTTTATAAGCCACCACCATTTCTCTGTCATGAAGGTGATCAGCCTAACATTGTTGTAGAAAAACAAATCCATCTGTGTGAAGGCGTAGCCGGGGCCGGGGGGGGGGGTGGCAAAGAGGGCCATAACCCATAACCCTCATCGTTGATCGACAGTAAAAGAAAGGAAATAAAAGCAAGTTCTGGATATGACACCCAAAATCCTCCAAATGTAGTATTTGTGTCTTTTGAGCAAAGCTTATACCACGTTGAAATCTCCTATCAGCCTATCATTAACGAATCCCGCAAATGGATTTCATTTCCTCACGTAGAAATATTGTCGATTTACTCAGTTAAATTATCAACGTTACCAGGGGCCTATAGAGATGTGTGGGTAAGATCTGAAGGTTACACAGATGTACGACATGGATTTAAATTTAGTAATCGCCGGCCGGAAGTAAGCGATTTTTGTTTTATGAATTCATCATTATAATTACCAGAGTCTATACGCGTTATACTATACTCGTTTTAATTTGATACATGTATATATATAGCTAAACTAGTCGTATTTTCGTTATACACTGTATTGGGGGCCAGTGTTTTCATTGCATCGAGTTGAGGCAAGGTTTTTTTTTTTAGCAACCTTATAAGAGCGTGAAATCTGATTTTTTTTTTTCATAACTGCAGTATTCACTTTCTAGGTTTTGCTGATTTATCTCCACTATCATAGCAAGTTTATAAACTGTAAAACAATTGCTGTAAGAATTTACAGTTGAGATAAATTATAATAATTACAGTATGACTGTATGATTACTGCATTTGTTAATGTTAATGTACCACAAGTGAAAAAATATAACGCAAGTTACGTACTGTAAAATGCCCAATAATCCTGATAATCCAGTAAATCCACCTATATTACAGGCTATCATCACTGTTTACTGTTCAATAACCACTGTCAGGAAGAAAAACAAATTGTGGAAGCTTGGCCATTTTGGCCCATATTTACAACCCTTCTTCAGGGGTTCTTTATGATTATGTTCTGTAACCCAAATCAAAGTTCCTGTTGAATTTCGTTTGGAGAATCTTTCATAGATTCTGAACGAACCTGCACAGGTTCCCCATGTGTTGGAGGGCAGCCAACCAGGGTAATCAAAGAACCCCCGAGAACCCCTTTATACATTTGAATAAGATTTTCATCTACATATGGAATCACATTTTGCTCGTACTGTAAATCCCATACACGTTATGCACAACATCTGTATCGAGAGATCCTAAAAATAAATGCCTGTAATAACCAGTTTTCATAGTTCGCTCAGCTGTCGGATACAGCCACCCCCGGGATACCAGGACTGCACCCTGCAACCCTGGGTCACCTTCTAATAAAGTCATATTTCCTCAACTTACCGACTGAACGGGAAAAGGAGAGTCTCGGGGGCCGAAGGTCGCCCTTTTGGCAGGGTGCATAGAATACAGTGTGTGTGTGTGTGTGTGTGTGTGTGTGTGTGTGTGTGTGTGTGTGTGTGTGTGTGTGTGTGTGTGTGTGTGTGTGTGTGTGTGTGTGTGTGTGTGTGTGTGTGTGTGTGTGTGTGTGTGTGTGTGTGTGTGTCGTGTGTGTGTGTGTGTGTGTGTGTGTGTGTGTGTGTGTGTGTGTGTGTGTGTGTGTGTGTGTGTGTGTGTGTACGTGTGTGTGTGTGTGTACGTGCAAAACATTACATATTCTTCGTCCGATGTACTAGTATAAGGATCAATCGCATGGTTATTATCTACCCCCACATTGTAGATACATGCAAGTTGTATGGGTTTCTTCTACTTCCATGGTTATAACTGTGTTAAACATGTATAATAGTAATATCTATCTGGAATTCCAATTATTTGCACGAATAGGCCTGTTATCATACCCAATTCACTTTTGGTGGAAAATAGTAACCAAGGACGTGTCGCATGGATGGGTGTCGCATCTCCCCGTCATTCAACGCCTAATTCGATTTATGATTATCTTATGATGACGGTTTATACATATATGTATCAGGCCTATGCGAAAATGTAGCTACGCGAACATAACCCCACCAGTAAAATATTTTTTTTAATGAGCATGTGCATATATTCATCAGTACATAGGCCTACAGCCTATGCAAAACTTTGACCAGATACCCATGATGAAATCATCTTAAGGAAATGTGTACGGTAAAACTGTTCACTCATATTAGCGTTTTCAAGCAACTGATGATTATTTTGAAGTGCATTTTTTTTTTGGGGGGGGGGGCGATTCATGTTTACACCATACTAAAAATACCCATACAAATAAGGGACGTAACAGCGCTTTAAAATGATAGCCTAACATTGTGGAACTTCAATTTAAAAAATTGTCAAACTTTGATATCTGAGCTACATTATAGTAGTGTTCAAATGGACAAATAAACACCCTAGAATAAAAAAAGTTTGGAAAGTTACACTGCCAATGGCAAGTTATGCATGAATAAACAATTAAAACTCGGGGCGAGTTTAAATAGCCTAGGTGTACACACAGTAAGTCTATGGGAGAAAATGGGCAAGTGAATCGATCAACTTACGATTTTCACTTTTTTAAAGCACTAAATAATCATTTTGAAATACAATTTTTTCAGGGCTTCATTTTTAGACCTCATCAAAGACACTGGTAGCATGGAGAATCATGTGGCTCAGATTTTTTTAACTGTGGTAAATGTTAGCCAATACCTTTAATATCCCTTATTGTCTGCTATCTTGTTAGGAGACAGGGTTCCAAAAATTCGGCATCCATTATTTTTAGATGTTTCTTTTGAAATTCAGGAAACGAATCTGTTTTGAACCAAACACTCATCTAGCAGGCATGTAAAGTAAACAAAAATGATGCGGGTGGCTGGATATTGTGAATGACTAGAAATCGCAAAATACTATCAAATTGGATGAATGATTATGAGTTATTTGTTAATTTTATAGGTCACCTATATCAATTGGTAGTTTGAGATATTCGCTATTATACACGCGGCAGTTACCAAATTGTGGATTTAAAGATTATTGCGGAGGGTCCAATTATACAAAATAATTGTCAAACTTTGACATCTGAACAACATAATGGTGCTTGAATGCATAAATGGATAGCATGCAAAACTGTGGAAAATTATGCTGCCACTATCGGATGTGTACGAATAGAAAACAAAGTTGTTAAAGGTATTGGCTAACATTTACCACAGTTAAAAAAATCTGAGCTACATTATTCCCCATGCTACCATTGTCTTTGACAAGGTCTAAAAATGTCGCCCTGAAAAGATTGTATTTCAAAATGATTATTTAGTGCTATAAAAAAGTGAAAATCGTAAGTTGATCGGATTCACCTGCCCATTTTCTCCCATAGACTTACTGTGTGTACACCTAGGCTATTTAAACTCGCCCCGAGTTTTAATTGTTTATTCATGCATAACTTGCCATTGGCAGTGTAACTTTCCAAACTTTTTTTATTCTAGGGTGTTTATTTGTCCATATGAACACTGCTATGTAGTTCAGATATCAAAATTTGCCAATTTTTTTTAAATTGAAGCTCCACGATGTTAGCCTATCACTTTAAGCATCCTGAATTCTTTTAATTATAACACAGTCTATAGAGAAAATGCATGTTTTGAAGTACGTTTCTTCCAGGGCGTTATTTCAGTGTAGCAGCCATTCCATACTTGTGTCACGCGAGTCACGCATGCTGTATGTTACGAATCACAAGCCAGGGTATAGATGATTGATTGACATGATCAGGTAAAGCAATCAGCTTCAATATTTTCTCGGTTTTGATCTATACCCTGGTTTGTGACTTGTGTGACATAAAACATGCGTGACTCACGTGACATTTACATGGAATAGCTGATAGAGTTAATAGAGAAACTACACATTAAAAACGCTGTTTACAATATTTTAGACAACTGTATACCGTTCTTAAAGCCTATCATTCTAACAACATTGTTTAAAATTTTTAAACAACCATGATTGTGGGATTCGTCTTTTAAATAATATTGGTTAAAATTTGAACAACGTTTGTTCAAATTTTAACCAATATTGTTATAAAGACGGATCCCATGCACAATCATGTTTTTTTTAAACAATGTTGTTAGAATGATAGGCTTTAAAAACGATAAACAGTTGTCTAAAATATTTTAAACGGCGTTTTTACTGTGTAATAACATGAAAGATAATGTATAGATCAATTTTTAAACTGGAAACTTTATTAGTTGATACCTTTAAAGGATTGAGCACATGCTCATGTCACATGTTTGAATCAGTAGCCAGAACAGTCACGGGATATTGTTATTGCTTGTCCACTTATAAACTCCTCAAAAAAAGTTTGGAAATCTGAGTTTGATCGGTTACATCTCCCGTTTCGTAGTAATAATCAATACAAGCTTGGTATCATCGGAAAGATTATTTAATTTTCTTTTAAATGATACCCTACTTGTTATGATTATGTAACCAGGGAAAGGACGGTGTCTTAAAATGTGGTGTAAAGTGTAAATTGAAAAGCTGCAAAATGACCAATGTTCGGTAAAACACCCAATTGTTGTTGTTGTTGATAAGTGAGTTTTCCATTGTCTGTTTGGTTGTTATACACTCTAATGTAAATATTGACATGGATTGAAAGAAATACCTGCAAAATAAGCAACCAACAACAACAACAAGTGAAAAAAACATGTATGGATGTTAAAAACTGGACATAAGACATTTAATCTCACAGACCTTTCACCACATTAACACCACAAAGTGATAAAAAAAAAGTAGTCAGGAGCTTAATTTGCATGGATTTTCTCAGAGAGAGGGTATCATAAACATGGACTGGCTTGCATGCATTCCGAGTACGCGTAGCCAGCTTTTGCCATTGGGGGGCAAGACACTCCGAATGTACCGACAAACTCCCGAATTACGACATATTTATTTGTCTATTATACAGTTTAAATGACTTCTACTTAATATGCAATAATTACATACACAGGGCGGATCTAGCTTTTTTGTAAAGTTTTTTTCCGAATCGAATGCCGTGATGGGAGAGAAATAAAAATGCATGTTTGCGCGCGAGCGCTGCCAAAAATTTTGATTATTAAGTCTGCCGCGAAGCGGCCGAACAATTTCGACATTGTGTATTTTGCCATGCAAAGCGCAGTGAAATTTAAAATGGCGTACGTGTTTACACGCGAAGAGCCCCGGAAAATTT
>JZLH01S0110914.1:2560-5060 GCA_001188425.1 Eucidaris tribuloides | reverse complement strand
GTGTCTGTCTCTGTGTATTTCTGCTTGCGTGCGTCAGTGCCTGAACACAAGTTTGTTGACAAACAGATGCCATTTTCAATGGTATATAGTGAAAAAATAAGCGTACAGAGTATGGATAAATTAATCTGTTAAAGGTTAGTGACATGATTGGGAACACTTGAAAACGCCTTTAATAACCCTTGAAAATGCCTCAAGAACCAAATGACTTGAAATATATACCAACTGTACACTTCCTGGAGTGGATCTCCCAGCTGGAAGGATTTGCCTCTAACTTGTTTACTTAAGGAGAATCAAGCATAAACATACTAGTATTTTAATTTTATCGTGGCACGACAAAAATAGGACCCATAGGGAGCCACACAGTAGGTTTGCCTACCACAAGGGATATTGACATAAGTTATTTTAGAATGAGTCAACGTTTGACTACAAGATTTTCACAGGAGAATCCTTGCATAGTTTACTTGATTCTAGAGTAGTTTTAGTCCAAGTTGAGGACTACCCCTAATCATGTCATTTACCTTTAAATGTGGCGAATGTTGTTAGTCCATGATATTACAACACATAATGCACGGTAGCTTATACACTACCAGACCAATATTATTCCCCCTTGAATTGTGTGTATGCTGTATACTATAATGCATCTATGTACCTACAGTTTGTACTTTTGGCCTAGACGGAAACAACTAAATATAAGTCGACATGCACGCAAGTAGGCCTACAGTCCGATGGACTTTTGTATTACTGAACCTTTATAGCATATACCTGAGCTATGATAAACCCTTTCCCCGTATAAACGACCGCGGTTCCCTTTTTTTTCATGATGGACTTTTGGACAATAACAACTCGACAGCAATTATGCCGAGCGTTACAGTTCACAAAGCAAAAATATTGAAACCTTGTGTAGACCTGTTTGGTTTGTGTGCTTTTTTATGCTAATGTCTAACAGGGGGCAAGCATGCCTAACAAATCACCGCCATTTCAACGCACTTGACTCATTGCATGACCCATTGAACTTGTCTTTTCTTCATTTTTGGAAGCCCACCAGTATGGCTGACATAAACTCCGGTGTTCTGAGACCAAATTGGTCTATACTGGCCGATTTCAAGTAGTCACTTGTTATGTGCGTTTTTCGACACACCATCTAAAATCCATCTGGCATGTATGTATAGGCCTACATCTATGTGTTCGTGACAATAAATTTACATGCCTCTCATGGCGTGACTCAAAGCTATGTGTACACATGCACATACCCGCAATATGAGTAAATGATGGGGCAAAATGGGTGTACACTGTTGTAACAAACCGTCATCTACAGTAATGATAAGTTAGCCATGCACGTTGAGATTAGGTGAAAGTTTTTTCTTTCTTAAAGTATATCTAATCAACTGTCTATCAGTGTTGGGTGTCTCGAGCCGTGTCTCGGTCTCGAGACAGTGTTTGTGTGTCTCGTGTCTTGTCTCGGTCTCGAATGCTAATGTCTCGGTCTCGTCTCGGCTGAAACTGTCTCGGACCCAACACTGTCTTTTTTTTTTTGGGGGGGGGGTGGGGGGTGGGGGTGGGGCACATAACCCGGGACGTCGATCCATTTTCGGATGGAAGGGGGGGGGGTAAAAGTAAGAACATTAGGGGAAATCTTTGGCGCACTCGGCGTGCAAAATTGCAATATAAAAAATAATCTTGTCCGCGCGTACTTCACATTGAGTGAAATTAATCACATAAACCAAGAATACATGACCTTCATCGAAATAGTGCATTTACACATTTTACGTGTTTGTTATGACGTTATTAAACAACATGATTTCATCGCGATCACCAGTTAAAGCCCTAATTGGAATATGGTACATTCAACGCTCTTATTTTACGTCATAATCATTTCTCATGCAACAATCCATTATTTACACAACAATATAAACAAGTGTTGTTGACATTCCGATAACCCCGTATAGGCCCGTTATAGTAAACTCCTCGATCATCGAGTGAATGCGGTGTCAAGCCCATGTCAGCAGTTCGACTTGACTGCTTGTGCATGCGACCGTTTCGGCACATTTTTTTGTTTACATGTTTCATTAAATCAAATCATCACAATTACAATATGTACAAATAATTCAAAATGATTCAGAATGGATAACAATAAACAAACAGGTGACAAGCATGACAAGTAAAATAACTAAGTTTCGTTCAGGCATGTTTCAGGAGAGCATATAGTCAGATAGTATTTATATTTGATGGATAGTCATGGACTATAGCCAACGTTTTGAAGAACAAATAACAAATAACAAATAATAGAACCATAAAACTAGACTTTTGACCTGAAATAAATTCTGCGCAGGGGCGGCGCCAGGGTAAAATATTAGGAGGGGCAAAAAAAAAACTCTGTCATGAAAATTTTGCCCGCTAAAATGTTTTTGCTTGCCAAATTACAAGCCAAACATCGTCGGACAAGCGGAGGCAGGGGTCGACGACGACCAAAACCATTTTTGCCCGCCAAAGATTATTTTTA
>JZLH01S0110882.1:39028-55926 GCA_001188425.1 Eucidaris tribuloides | reverse complement strand
GTAGTAGTAGTAGTAGTAGTAGTAGTAGTAGTAGTAGTAGTAGTAGTACTAGTAGTAGTAGTAGTAGTAGTAGTAGTAGTAGTAGTAGTATAGTAGTAGTAGTAGTAGTAGTAGTAGTAGTAGTAGTAGTAGTAGAAGCTGTTGTTGTTGTTGTTGTTGTTGTAGTTGTAGTAGTAGTTGTAGTAGCAGTCGTAGAAGTAGTAGTAGTAGTAGTAGTAGTAGTAGTAGTAGTAGTAGTAGTAGTAGTAGTAGTACACACTAAGAAAAATAGGCTCAACTTTGCGCCTTTAAAGGTGCAGACCAAGATCACACTGGGAGCACCTTTAAAAGTGCAATTTTGCACCTTTCTGAAAGGTGCAAAGTTGCACTATGAAAAAAAGTATTATTCTTTTTCTTGCAAAGTGTGTGTTTTTGTGTGTGAACCGCAAATTACGTTCATTACAGTGCTATTTATAGTATTTACATTATAATACACTTTATTAATCAACATTTGCAAATATTTAAAAACTCGTGCAAATATGACCTTACCGGGGCTCGAACCTGCAACTTTCCGCACATGAGACGGACGCTCTTACCTGCACTTTGCCAACACGATGTCCGTGAAGGTGTGTATTTTCACATTATTATATAGTGTTGAAGCCGAAGGTGCATTATTTTCTTCCTTTTAAGGTGCAAACTTTGGACCTATAGGCCGTTTTCGTAATATATTCAAATTCCATGCATACCTTTCAAACAAAGGTTGTTTTTGACAACCTGAAAGTTTGTCTGAGATTATCCGACATAGAAAATAGTATAATGTATGCAAGTTGCAGTCCGTATTGAAATTATATTCATAGAAACAGATGGTAGAAATAGCTCACACCAGTCTTCGTAAGAAAAAACATCCATAAATTTGCATAAATGTGCACCTCAAAGGTGCAAACTTGCAAACATAATGGAGTGGGGCGAGCGCTCAGCCGTGAAAGGTGCAGAATTGCTCGAATACCGCGGCAGAAATTGCTCTGCACCTATTTCCGCAAAGTTGCACCTTGTGCGCATCTTTATTTTTTAGTGTGTAGTAGCAGCAGTAGCAGCAGAAATAGTAGCAGTAGTAACAGTAGTGATAGTATCATTATATTTAAGGCCCACTGTCATGAAAAGATGAAAAACGCCCTCTTACGACTGAAATCATAAAAAGGGTGCTCCAATGACACCCATAATGCAACGGAAACAGCCATGACAGTGTAGAACAAATACCACATTTATTTCTCTCCCACAATCTGTACACAACAGTCCATGTTTGTGAATATGTGCCTGTATTCCAGGACGATTGACATCCTCTCTGTGGTTGTGTTGACCCATGACAGTGGGCCTTTCTCAATCAGTAAAATACATTTCAGATAAATCTGCATGGCAATGCATTTTAAAAACTGATTTATTATACAGGGTGGCCCAGAAAGAATGCTACGAGTATGATCGCTAATTTCTTCACCGTTATCAGCAAAATTTCATTAATTTTTATTTCGTTGGTTAGAACATTAATTCTTTTTCCAATAAAATGATACCAAGATCATTGATTTTGAGTAAGGCGTTTTGATTCTAGGGCCATTTTTCGGAGGCAATGCAATTTTCCAAATTCGCCAATTTTTCAACAGCGGCGGTCATCGGAATGCCTAGATATTCTGGCCTCTGAGCTTGCCATACCAGACAAACCGCGATGACAATGGTGATGTAGCTAGCATCGTCTTCTTTATGAAAGCCTGGAATGCCCTCGCTTTCATAAAGAAGACGATGCTAGCTACACTTCCATTGTCATCGCGGTTTGTATGGTATGGCAAGCCCAGAGGCCAGAATATCTAGACGTTCCGATGACCGCCGCTGTTGAAAAATTGGCAAATTTGGGAAATTGCATTGCCTCCGAAAAATGGCCCTAGAATCAAAACGCCTTACTCAAAATCAATGATCTTGGTATCATTTTATTGGAAAAAGAATGTTCTAACCAACGAAATAAAAATTAATGAAATTTTGCCGATAATGGTGAAGAAATTATCGATCATACTCGTAGCATTCTTTCTGGGCCACCCTGTATATGTATGTATTTATTATTATAATTATTATTATTATTATTATTATTATCATTATTATTATTATTATTATCGTAATCATTCTCATTATTATTGACATCATTATAATTGAGGACTTCTTCCTATCTTGTAATTTTCATTTCTACGAAGAACCTTTTTTACAAAATGCTTTCTTTCTCGTTATCTCCAAATAAATTTCGTGTAAACACAAAAGTAAACTTTTCATAAAAAACTAGAATAGTAATTTTAATAGCATTTCCCAAATCTCCTCACCACAACTTCGCCATGATCAACTTAAAACGAGTTAGCCTATTTTAATGAAATATTCCCCTCTATAATTTCGTCAATCGGTACCGCTGTAGTCGTAAACCTAATGGGTAGAGAGGGAGAGTCATGGAGAAAATATGCCAATGCCACGTAAACTTGAGAACAGATATATTTTGATTTTTGATGGACAGATGCAGTGGGCCACCATTATCCATCCTGCTCTTGGAGTTGGCTTGGAAGTTCTCATAACCCACGATGATAAATTTGAAATCAGTTTCTTTTCTCGCCCTTTTCGGCAACGTCAAAAAGTCATATCGTGATTTATCCTCGTGTAACTATTTGGCTGCAATTGACCTTGGAGATATAAACACGTGCGCCCATAATAGGTTTTCGCTGCTGCCCAAACGTATGGTTTCCCAGCGTTGAAATACAACGTTGGTTGATGTTCCCCTACGCAGTTTCTGACAGAATTACGAGGAAGCAGCCAAAACAATATGAGATTTTCAACAAATAATGGTTACTGAAATATTCTCTTCAAGAAATAAACAAATGAGGCAGTCTAGTTTTTCTGCTTCGCAAACCATCGGTTTTCCAGCGATGCTCTAGCGGATGGTTGTCTGGAGGAACGACACGGAAGCAGCCAAACTAATATGCTATATTTTCATCAAATCTTTTCGAGCTGACAGCAGCGTTGTAGACCAAACTATGATAAACTCGCTTACTGTTATGTTGTATCTGAAATATATTATCACTTTTCTGACAAAGTCAAACCTGCCTCTAAGTAAGTTTTATAAGACTTTGCCAGAGGCGTCGATGCTGCAGTGGGGGGGGGGGCCGGGGGCGATCGCCTTACCAATGAAAAGTATTGGGGGGGGGGGGCAAACGATGTCGATTTGCCCCCAATAATTTTGACAACTTGAACAATTCTTAATATGCAATACAAGGATATGTTTATAAAGCATTGTAAAGCACTATAAAACCTTTACACTTAGGATAAAAATACCATAAAATACACAAAATCGCCAAATCTTCGGCGCGTTTTGCGCGCAAAATTCTGTATTGCAATTTGGCGCGCAGAGCGCGCCGAATTTTTTTTTTTTTTCACTTTTGCCCTCCCAATCCGAAACTCGGATCGACGCCCCTGAACTATCATATGATCTCTAGTGCAGATTAGCATAATTCATAACTAGGATTGAAAGATATTTTTTTGTATAACTGTCTACCTATTGAACAAGATTTCGTTTGTACTTAGGCAAGGGTGTTAATATTACTCAAAATTATGTCTTAAATACCCCAAATTTTCTTCTCCAATTCGTAACTCGATTATTATAGTAAGCCTAGCTCTAAATTGCCTGGAACATTTTAAATGAAAATAGGACCGTGAGTACCCGATAGTGTCTGTTGACTTGATGGACTTTTAAAGTAGTGTTTTATTGGCTAAGAAAGGCAAATAACACTAACAATAACAAAAACATCCTTGTGTTGAACATGGTTTATATTGCAAGATCCCTAAAAACTGGAGTTATACATGTATGTAGGCCTACCCCATACTCTAAAAGTCATAATATGAATATTTACGCGAATCGTTTAATTTTTGACATCATAACAACCCCTCCCCACGCGATGGTTAAAAAACGGGGAAAGTTCAAGTTAGGAAGATAAAACGACGACCTCCTGGGTTTTTAATACTCTCTTGGGACGTTGCTCGCCAAACGATATTGCCATTTTCCAATCGTCCAACCAAGATTTAGTGGTTTGTGGAGGTCAATTGGGGGCTCGGTAACCTCGAACTTAGCTTTATTGTCATTTTCAAGGTTCAATTCTTCCCATTTGTTCCCGAAACGTGTTTGAAAAGAAAACACTCATAAAAACCGAAAATAAAGTTTGGCCAACTAAACGAGTCAGCAACTGTCTGCGCGGGAGAATTTTCGACAACGTCATCATTAGTCTGGCTTCCAGACGGGTCCTATATTGATAAGGAAACTATACTCAAAGATGAGATTGAGTACTTGCACAACAACATAATGTTGGTATCAATTGTTTCCAAACTTTCTATGAACAGATGGTATTTTTAAAACATCACTATAGTACAGAAGACAGTAGTTGAAAACAACAGAACACTTTTTGAAACAAAATTCTCCACAATTCATCATGCTGCTGAAGTACTACCTCTGAAATCAATATGTGGAAACTTGCTCAGCTGATGGAAAGTCATCCTATAACTATTGATTACATTTGAAATAGTCTCGCATTATAATGCAAATGTATTTCACCTGGACACCAATGAAATGTGGATTCTGATGAAAGATTTTCCACCATCAACCAGTACTCTAGTTCCTCTTTAACTTATAGGGACCGAAAAGTCGCATATCGTGATGTCTTCGAGCTTCCCTGGCTCGGGTAATATTCGGGAATGCCCGTTAACATTCGGAAAACGAGCGCGCACGAATTGTGTACATTTCCCTATGCACCACGCATTTAACCGAAGAAGGGCGAAATGCACACGGTCCTACTTTCAACGGCAATTCTGTTCGCAGCTCGACGATCACGATTGTTGTTACGCGCGGCCTTGCGATAGGGGCAAGCGAATGGTATTGAACGTACATGGATTACGAGCGGCGCATCCCTTTAAAGGAAGATGTTGTACATCAATCCTGACCTCACCGCGTAATTTACGAACACGTTTCCTATTCAACCTGTTCGCTTGGAATGTGGAAGACACCTTTCCGACATAAATCAACATCCATCTGATGTGTGATACAGTGGCTCATCAATTCTCTTCTCAGGGTTTCATTCCAAGACCAAAGTCACGTAAAGGCCAGGGGGTGTTTCATAAAGCTGTTCGTAAGTTACGAACAACTTTACGAATGACTGGTGATTCTTTTTTGGGTGATAATCAGTTTCTCATGCATTTACATGTAGCACAAGAAGGTATCACCAGCCTTGCGTAAAGTCGTTCGTAACTTACCAACAGCTTTATGAAACACCCCCTGGTGTCTCTTTTGCACGCCTAAAATTTAACATCGTGCAAATACACTGGTATATAGAAGGAAATGCTTTTTAAGAACCTTTAGCGGAATTATACCGTATACGTAGTAAACGTTTGACTTCGATTTGATATTTTTGTCTCTAGTGACAAAAATTCTACAAGTAGTACAAGCCTATTTTTAGGCAGTGCATGAAGGTCTCTTTTAACCTCCATGGACAGTGCCATAGTGCAATCGATTTGTACACGTAGATGACCTTGCATTCCTTTGTGCCTGACGCACGCCAGCAAGAAGTGGGTTAACCGTCTGGTACTGTAATCATGGTAATAGGCCTAAAATATCTGAGTGAGATTTGGAACATTGTGCCTAGAAGATACACTACACAACTATTGCTTATTGTGTATTTTTCAAAATTTAGGTAATTTCTGATCTTCAGATTTCACAAGTCCTTTAACAATGCTCTAACGGAATGAATAGTGTTTGCTCTGTTATGGGGGGGGGGGGTAGCAAATGAGAATCCCTGCCTTTAACCGATCAGATGGAACGGCCATTTTAGAACATCACGTCGCCGCGTTGACCGCCCCCCGCCACCACGACACATCCATAAACGGATATTAGGCTCGTTCAAACAATAAAAATCTTTGAATCAATACCCCATTAGTTGGTCTCGACCACTGATCTCCCCACTAACTGGATGGGTGGTCACGCCTCACTGAGTGAAGCCCCGGCGCTGCAGCGTCCGCCATCTTGGGACCATCAAAAAGCTGTCGGCTGTGATAAACTTAGCGTGATCGTACACTGAGTCACTGAGAATGCTTGTTAATTATGTTGTACCTGCAAGCTGTGAACCTTCTTTGTGCTACATGATAATGCAAAAACTGAATCACGCCAAAAAAGAATACAGTCATTCGATAAAGTTGTTCGAACTTACAAAATTTATGAAAACCCCTGGCCTATTACGTGACTCTTGTCTTGGAAGAAACCTGATAAAAATTGATGACCAACTGTATACACTCACAATGATTTGATTTATGTCGAAAGGTGTCTCACATTCCAAGCGAACAGTTGATAGAAACGTGTTCGTAAATTAGCGGTGAGTCAGGATTGATGTACAACATCTTCCTTTATAAGGATCGCCGCCTCGTAATCCATGACGTTCAATACCATTCCTTGCCCTAATCGCAAGGCCGCGGTAACACAATCAGTGATCGCGGGATGCGACAGAATTGCCGTTAAAGTAACTGTGCATTTGCCCTTCTCGTTAAATGCGTGTGCATAGAAATGTACACAATTCGTAAGCGCTCGTATTTCCGATTTAACGGCATCCGATATTACCGAGCAGAAGCTAGAAGACTCACGATATCGACTTTCGGTCTATAATAAAGAGAACAATACTGTTGATGGTGAAAATCTTTCACTCCAGAATCAACATTTCATTGTTCCAGATGAAATACATTTGCATTATAAATGCGGACTATTTCAAATTAATCAATAGTTATACAATTTCCATCACTGAGCAGTTTTCCACAATGATTTCAAGTATACTTCAGCAGCATGATATCTTGGAAATTGTTTTCAAAAAGTTTCCAGGGGGTTTGGGGGGGGGGGGGGGGGGGGGGGTTGTTTCAACTACGTCTTCGTACTATAGTGATGTTTTAAAATACCATCTGTTATAGAAATTAAAACAATATACAACATTATGTTGTTAGTCAAGTACTCATTCACTTTAAGTATAGTTCTTATCAAATATAGACGTCTGAAGCCAGACAATGATAAAGTGTCGAAAATTCCCGGCGCGTTTCTGACCGTTTATTGCAAACTTTATTTTCGTTTTATGATGTTTCTTTTCAAAACACTTTTCGGGACAAATGGGAAAAATTAGAACCTGCAATACAATAAACGCTCAGTTCAGGTTACACGACCCCAATTGACCTCACAAACCACTAAATCTGTGAGCATTGAAATGCAATATCGTTTGGCGAGGCAACGTCCAAAAGAATATAAAAACCAGAGTCGACGTTTTACTCCTAATTGAACTTCCCCTTTTTTAACCATCCGTGAGGGGTTTATATTGTAAAATTAAACATTTTTTCGCCGGAGTAAAAAAAAAAATTTAAAATTTTCAAATATTTTATGGACTTTTAATTTGTAGGCTACATACATATAAATCATTTTTAAGGGATTCTTCAATATAAACCATTTCAACCCAAGATTTTTTGTATTGTTATGTTTATTTGCCTTTCTTACAATAAAAACACTACTTTAAAATCCATCAATCAAAGACCACTATCGGTACTCAACGGCCTATTTCATTTAAAATTTTTTCGTTTGTGGCAATTTAGACTAGGCTTACTTACTAATGAGTTACGAATTGAAGAAGAAAATTTGGTATTAAGAATAATTTTGAGTATATAATAAACCTTTCCTAATACAAACGAAATCTGTTCATTTGGTAAGAGCAGTTATACAAAAAATATTTCAATCCTATTATGAATTATCTAAATCGCACTAAAGATATATGATAGTTCAAAGGGCGTCGATCCGAGTTTGGATGTGGGGCAAAAATGAAAAAAAAAAAAATTCGCGCGCTCTGCGCGCCTAAATTACAATACAAGAATTTTGCGCCAAACGCCCAAGATTTGCGATTTTGTAGTATTTCAGGTATTTTTATCCTAATGTAAAGGTTTTATAGTGCTTTAACAATGCTTTAATAAACATTACCTTTACTGGCATATTAAGAATGTTCAAGTGTAACATTTGGCAAATCGACATTTGCCCCCCCCCCAATATTTTTCATTGCTTAAGCGTATCGCCCCCCCCCCCCCCATGCATTCGACGACCTCTCTAAAATCTTATAAAACTTCTTAGAGCAGGTTTACTTGTCAAAATGATAATATATTCAGATACACATAAAAGTAACGAGTTTTTAATCATAGTTGGTCTACAACTGCTGTCAGCTCGAAAAATATAAAAATATATGCATATTAGTTTGGCTGCTTCCGTGTCGTTCCTCCAACAACCATCCTAAGAGCATCCTGAAAACCCCGCCCCCTCCCCCGACCCCCCCCCCGCGCCCGTGGCCCCCCCCGGCCGAATGGTTTCGAACAGAAAAAAAAAAAAAAACTAGACGCTCATTTGTTTATTTCATTGAAAGAATATTAATAACCATTATTTGTTGAAAATCTCATATTTTTGGCTGCTTCCTCTAATTCCTGTCCAAACTGCGTAGGAAATCAACACACGTAAGTATTATCAACGCTGGAAAACATACTTTGGCAGCAGCGAAAACCTATTATCCTGGCGCACGTTTTAATCTCCAAGGCTCAATGCACCAAATATTACACGAGATTAAATACATATGATTATTTTGACGTTGCGAAAAAGCGAGAAAAGAAACTGATTTCAATTTTTATCACCGTGGTTATGATAACATTCCAACAACTCCAGACAGGATGGATAATGGTGCCACCGCATCTGTCCATCAAAATCAAAATATATCTGTCTCAATTTACGTGCATTGCAATTTATCTCCATGACTCTCCTCTCTACCCATTGGTAACGACTACACGTACCGAATTGACGAAATTATAGGGAGGGAATATTTCATTAAAATAGCAACTCGTTTAAGTTGATCCATTGCGATTTTGGTAGGAGATTTGGAAATGCTATTAAAATTATATTCTAGTTTTATGAAAAGTTTCTTTTTTTACACAAATTAATTGGAGATAACAAAGAAAGCATTGTAAAAAAGTCTTCGTAGAATAAAATTACAAAATAGCAAATCCTCAATATATAAATTCAATAATATGAAATATACGATAATAATAATAAAATAAATAATAATAATAATATAATAATAATTATAAATAATAAATACATACATATACAGTGCCCAGAAAAATGCTACAGTATGATCGATAATTCTTCACCATTATGACAAATATTCATTAATTTTATTCGTTGTTAGAACACTCTTTTTCCAATAAATGAATACAAGATCATTGATTTTGGATAAGGCGTTTGGATTCTAGGCCATTTTCGGATGCAATGCAATTTCCCACATTGCCAATTTTTCAACGCAGGCGGTCATCGAACGTCTAATATCTGCCTCTGGTGCCAAATACCAAAACGGCGATGACAATGTAATGTAAGCTAGCATCGTCTTTTATAATGAAAGGAGGCATTCCATTTCATAAAGAAACTATGCTAGCTACATCACCATGTCATCGCGTTTGTTGGTATGGCAAAGCTCAGAGCCAAATATCTAGGCAATTCCATACCGCGGCTGTTGAAAATGGGAATTGGAAAATTGCATTGCTCCGAAAATGGCCCTAGAAATAAAAGCCTTAACTCAAAATCAATGATATGTATCATTTATTGAAACAGAATCTAATTTCTTAACCAAAATAAAAATTAATGAATTTTGCTGAATACGGTGAATAATTACGATCATAACTCTAGCATTCATTTCTGGCCACCCTGTATAATAAATATTTTAAAACTGCATTGCCATGCAGATTATCTGAAATGTTTATTACTGATGAAGAAAGGCCCACTGTCATAGGTCCAACACCAACCACAGCCCACGTCACTGAATACGAGCACATATTCCAAATCATTGTGGAGCAATAAATTGATAAAAGAAGTGCATATGTAAAACACCCTTTTATGTTCAGTCGGTAAAGGTTTTCATCTTCATAGACAGTGCTTAAATAATAAATAAACTATCACTATACTTTACTACGCTACTATTTCTGCTGCTACTGCTGCACTACACACTAAAAAATAAAGATCCAAAGGTAAAACTTGGGCGAAATAGTAGAGCAATCTGCCGGTATTCGAGCAATTCTGAAACTTTACGCTGACGCTCGCCCACCCATTATTTTGCATTTGCACCTTTGATCACATTATGCAAATTTATGGATTTTTTTCTAGAAGACTGTGTGAGCTATCTCTACCATCTTTTCTATGAAATATAATTCAATACGGACTGCAATTGCATACATTACTATTTCTCTTTCGGAAATCTCAACAAAATCAGTTGTCAAAACAACACTTGTTAAAGTTATGCTGGAATTTGAATATATTACGAACGGCCTATATCCAAAGTTACCTTAAAGGAAGAAAATAATGCACTTCGACTTCAAACTATATAATAATTAACAATACACAACAACCTTTCCCAAAAACCGGGAAAACAAAAACAAATCCGTATGTTGCAAAGTCAGGTAAAGCGTCCGTCTCATGTCGAAAGTTACAGGTCAGCCCGTAAGTCATATTGCACATTTTTTAATATTTGCAATGTTGATTAATAAAAGTTATTAAATGTAAATAACTCTAAATAGAATGTAATAACTAATTCGGTTTCACACACACAAACACACACTTGGCAAGAAAAAATAATATCTTTTTCTATATGGCACTTTGCACCTTCAAAAGGTAGCAAATTGCACTATAAAGGTGCTCCAGGTGATCTTGTCCTTGCACCTTTAAAGGCCAAAGTGAGTCCTATTTTTCTAATTGTACTATAACTACTACACTATACACTACTACTATACACTAATAACTAACTACTTCTAACACTGCTACTACAACTACTACTCAAACACAACAACAACAACACAACAAACAACTCTACTATACTACTACAACTCTACTACTACACTAACTACTATACTTAACCTATACTACTACTACTACTACTACACTACTACTATACTAACTACTACTACTACTACTACTACTACTACTACTACACTAATTCTACACACTACTACTAAACTAATAATAACAAATAAAAATATAAACAAACACTAACGTCTATTGCAGACCTGTATTACAGGATCGTAACCCCTTGACCCTTTACCTTTACCACACATATTCCTAATTAGTTCAAGCACCTGAAATCGATCACGGACACATCTCTAAATTACCTCATTGCATCTGATCAATACTTTTGTCAAACTGACACAAAAAGATTCGTTTGGATACTTTTAATGACGCTCGCGACGATCGGGGCTGAATACGCGCGGGAATTTTTCATATGGGTTGAATAACCATGGTAGCCGTTGATATCATCCTTAATATCGTCTCATTTAATCATATCATAAAAACAATAAAAATACATCATAACGTAGAGAAAGAGACAGGCTTACATTCTAGTTTTAGATCTACTGAAATTCGAGATATTGGCGTGGATCGCATCGAGGGTTGTTTGTGAAAAATATTAAATTTCTGGAACCTTCAAGCACAATTAATGTCAAAAACGGATGTATTTATTTCGACCTGGAGGTTCGCCTCTTTAACTCACCAACGATGTAAAGATCTCCATTCCCTTTACATGGGATTGTTCTTAATTGTTTGTGGATATCCAATTATTTTTTTATCCATAAAGATAGTTATTTTTTATATATAACAAAATAGGAATTATCCCAACTTTATAATAATTCACTAGACTATTACACTTTGTTGAAGTCTTAAAACATTTCTTTTTGTGTAATGATAGCAATGATACCTTAATCGTTCCCAGAAAAAAATATGTCAAATCCTAGTGCTGCAATCACAACTCCCCAAAATGACATTATACTTTGAAAATGAACATTTTTGCTTTAATATTCTCACTCATCATAACTTTACAGATCAATCACAAGTAACACAAAAGTTGTCGATAATCAGGAACACTAGCCAAATATATTGCTCACACATTTCTTTAAAAGTTACAGTATTATAAAAAAAGGGGGGTAATAACTTTTGTCGTGCTTAAAAGGATTACGGCTTGTATTAGATTAAGTTAAAAATGGAGCTTATTAGGTTACAGCACATGGTGTGTAAGCCGTTATATACTTCTCTTATTGGTTTTGATGGTGTGTTTCTGTGTGTTTTGCTTTTGTGTGTCTGTGTGGGTGTGTGTGTGTTACGTTGGTTGTGTTGATTTGTTGTGTGTGTTGATTGTTTGTTTGTGTGTGTTGGTGTTGTGCGGTTGTGTGGTGGTGTGTTGTGTTGTGTGGTGTGTGCGTGCCGCGTGAAATTGTAATCTATTTTTGAGCAAATCATGGTCACAGAACCATTTGTACGTGCATCACTTTGGGGTGGGTTGATGGATACAAAAGTCACGTGAAATACCTTTACGTCAATTGGTAATATTAGGAGAATCAATGCACTTCTATATGTGTCAACACTTCGATTTCTTAACTACTGCGAGATGACAATCAAGTCACCACGTTTCTCGTGGCAAAAACTCAAGTTTGAAGAATTTTAAGCTGATGAAGCTTTCGCCGCCTCTTCTAAGTCGATATGTAACAGTGTCACAGAGGACATGCCGAAACAGTATCCGACAGAAATCGATGTCAACATCACAAGGAAGATTCAGCGTTTTTCCTCAAAATTTGTTTCAGAGCAATAACTCTAAAATTTGACCCCAGCGCTGATCGGTTTATTCACCGTCGACGAAATTTGAACCCGAAGAAGTGGGAAGGATCTGATCTACTGGTCTGCCCCTTGACTTCTTGCTGGAAATTCTGTTCCCAGGTGTGTACTACCGTTTATCTTAGAAACTGAGGCACAAAGAGAAAAGAAAACCGGATAAAAGAAGAAAAAGAGAAAGAAGGACATAATGCGACGAAAAATGAAATAAAAAAAAAATACAAAGAATACAGCTAGACAGAAAGATTAACGAATAAACAAAGACAAGTAAAAAGAAAACAGAAAGGAAACAAAGAAATAAGAGAACGGAAAACAAAAAGAAACAGGCAACAGAAGCAGAAAAGAAGAATGAAAGTAAAAGAAAAAGAAGGACAGGAAAAGACACTGACAACCTCCTACAAATACTAACTAAACAACAAAGAAATGTTCAAGCAAACATATCTCTTTCAAAAAGAAAGTACTCATATCAATCACTTGATATATGTTTATTTATTAATCCTTTATAAAAAAAAAACAACAACAACAAATATAACAAATCCTTTGGCTGCTCAAAGAAAAGACAGAGTAAAGAGAACGAGACAGCCCAAACCGATTAATTAATCTGATACACATGCATTAAAACCTGAATTCAGATAATAAATTCACACATGAATCTTCAATTCATTTCATTTTATCAGCTTTCTTTACAGAGCCATTAACAATCTCAATAAATTTAAAATAGAAAGCAAAAACACTCGAAGTAAAAATTTGGAAAGTAAAAGCAAAAAATTGGAGAACAAAACAGTATCACAGATATCAAAAGAATATATCTGTTCTCCACTTGAAAGATATTTAGTCTATTTGTTTACCTACATTAAAGACAACTATAACTCCATATTGCGTATACTAGCCCAAGACAATCATATCTTTCCTTCACGATTGACAGACTTAAAGGAACAAAAATGGCACGGACTTATCTCTCGGCATATCTGCAATACTTTAAACATATCTTCGACTCCACAACAAGAGCAATACTTCATCGCCTTTATCGAACACGCACAAGACCCACCACACGACCGGAAGCCGCTACGCCTCCATCACGTCCACAGCAACGCGCCGCATGAAGCACGAAATTTAAGGAAAGGGAGATTTTTGTTTTTCGGGTTAAATTGCTTCCTCAATCGCAGAACTTGCCTATGACTCATCTTCCGGTTTCCAGACATTCAGGTTCAGAGACTGGCACCTGTTACATTCCGCTAGTTATTAAAGGTAGACGGAAATGTTTTGATTTATGAACGTAAAATAATTTTCAATTGTTTTCCAATGATCTTTACTAAGACACTGATAGTCCATTACAAACTGAATGACACGCACGAAGACTATATATATTATAACATAAACATTTGTGGCAATCAATTATTAAATCAATAATAAAAAATTCTACTCATCCATAAGTTAGGAAATCATCTATTTAATACTTTGAAAATACGCACGCTCCCCCCCCCCCCCCCACCCCTGAAATTTTTCATTCTTAAAGAAATTAATATTCTATAATAATTTCAATTTCGCCTTTAAATAACAAAAGTCAAATTGCTATCTGATCATTCCAATCTTTTCTCTGGCTGACAATATAGCTAACTTGTTCAAAGATGGATAAACATTTATTAATCAACAAACCATGACCTGATACAAGAGATAGTGACATATCGGGAACACTTAAAATTCCTACAAACAAATGAGTGAATATATCCAACTATACACACTGAATGATCTTACATCTTAAGATTTGTCGTAATTTGTTTATTACGCGGAAATCAAATGAAAATACATATGTTAATTTTATCGCTACGACTAAAAATAAAACATAACAGCCCACACACAGGCTTTGCTGGCCATAGGAATTTGACATACTAATATTTAAAATGAGTCACGTTTAGACCAAAATTTCACAGGAGAAACCTTCAATATTAAAAATTAATTCAGCCTAGTTTCACAATTGCACTACACCAATCATATCATTTACC
Organism: Eucidaris tribuloides; assembly: GCA_001188425.1. Classification (NCBI taxonomy): domain Eukaryota; kingdom Metazoa; phylum Echinodermata; class Echinoidea; order Cidaroida; family Cidaridae; genus Eucidaris; species Eucidaris tribuloides. The sequence continues at coordinate 41,184 of JZLH01S0110882.1, read as the reverse complement.
TTAAATTCATAAGCAACATAAGAGAAATCCTATGAAATTGTTGGGAATTCACATTTTTTCCTTGCACTTTGTTGCGCATATAATGAGTTCATACCTAATTATTGTTTGGAATTTGTCTGGTTGCTTCGGTATCGATGTTATTATCTTTTGCTTTGGTTTTCTCCTAAAATGATCGTTCTAATAAAAACTCTTCCGTAAAATATAAAAGATCGACTATCAACAGATGGCGCAAATCCGTTCGAAGGGGGTTTGATGGGGGGGGTCACTTAGCACGTTACATTGTGATAACCCAAATCATAAATGGAGATGTTGCAATTTTATCTTTTAAAAACCAAAACACTCAATTAAGACAACATTTCGAGCATTATTAAATCTGACATATTTCAACAAAGTATTCAGACCTTTTCAATACATATGATCTATCTATATCTTTAACACCAAATTTCCTCTCAACAAAAGTGACAGGATATACCCCATGCATCCTCCGTATCAATATATGGCAATTGAGAATCCTACATACCTGTGGGATTTTGCATAAAATTTATCCTTTCGATGTACCTTCGATATTATATTTAGGTTAGATTTAGGCGTATCCAATCCTTCTGACCATTTCTGGCATTCAAACTCTTGTTGCTCCTCTCAACCCTCCCACCCATTACGGTGGAAAAGATAGACAACTTTGAAAATGTTATCTCATTATTTGTGCAATGATAAAATAATCCCGCGTTGCAACAGTCTTATAATTATTGCACGCCATTTACCACATTAAAAAATTAGTACTAATCTCCATATCCAGTCTTGCTAAGTCTGAAAATATTAAGACATGAAAAAATTGTATTTCAAAATTTTTTTTTATGCTTCAAAAAATGAAAATGTAAATTACGATCACTCCCATTTCTCTCCATAGACTGACTGTTGTATCTAAAACTTTTTTTTTTTTTACTCGCCCATATTAATTGTTTATTCATTCATTATCTTGCCAGTTAGAACACTAAACAATTTCCAACTTTTGTATCTAGGTGTATTTTGAACACATTAATAGTCCACAGATATCAAATTTGACATTTTTTAATTATAAGCTCACATGCTACCTAATCATTTAATACATTATCCATTTTTATTATAGTATCGTATAAACCAATGTTACATCTGGAAATCTGAGCTAACATATTCCCCCATGCTATCATATCCCTGATAAGTTCTATCAAAATAATCCCTAAAACTAATGCATTCAAAAGATACTGTTTACTTTTATAAAAGTAAAAATATTAGACATTTTAGTTTCCCATAGACTCCTTTTATGCAGAACTTCTTTCAGGTGAAAATAGTTCAGGCGCAATTTTATATTTATATATATTTTTTTTAGAGTGCAGGAAACTGTCTGATTTTGTTTCTAAGGTGTTTATTTTTCCAATTAAACACTGCAATATATAAATATAGAGAGTTGAAATTCTAGACGTCTTCATCAATATAAATGTCCTTATATAAATGCCGATGTGAATTAGATATGATGTACGAACATTTAACAAATTTAACTAAATGTGGTCATAATCGGCAACACCACTTTCTCATAATTCAATATCGCATTTCACTTTGATGTATAAAAAATGGACCATGTGAGACAATTGACTATATAACAACAAAACTGGAAAATCTGAGTTGATAAAGTTAATAATCCCACATTTCCATCGACTGGCCTTATCCACATTCGAAAGATAATAACATTTTGTTTTCTTTCTGTGTACTCATCTGCTTTAATCCCTCTTGTTTAATCACGCCCGTCTGATAAAAATAAAATATTCTGCGACCGATCAGTGTCAGTACAGACTTTTTGACCCGAAAACCGTCGCGAAATATAGTGACGTTCTTGCCAAACCAGTGGTCGAAAGTAATGTTCCATCAAACCAGACTGAATACTGGAAAAGGTAAATTTTTTTTTTTTTTTTTTTCAAACATGGTTCATTTTCTCCAGTGAATTTTCCTGAAAATTTTTTCGTCAATTAACATACAATTTGTATTTAGAAAACAAAATTGCAGAAATGTTTGTGAGCAGTAAACGATGTAAATTAAAGGCTTCAATGTAAAACTGTTTATATTTTTAAAATCTGATCTGATCCTTCATTGATCATAAAGCGCTGATAAAGTTAACAAAATAT
>JZLH01S0110882.1:14258-30442 GCA_001188425.1 Eucidaris tribuloides | reverse complement strand
AGGGGAAGGCAAAAAACTATTTTCGTCGTCATTGGCTCCCTGCCCCGATTTTCGGATGCTGTTTGCCTGCGGAAAATTTTCCCAGACGGATTTCGCCCCTCCTAAGATTTTACCCTTTGATCGTTTATGACATTTGTTCTGAATTCGAGGTTTCTTTGTTCTCCTAATATCACTTATCATTATATGACAATTAATCTATACTTTCATGTAATATTTCATCATCCATATTTTAGTCGTATAACAAAGGCTCGAGAATGTACGGGTCCATCAGGAACACAATAATTATGCGAATAAATATATCACAGATATTCCAAACTTCCAAATATGTGATAACTATATAATACTACATAACACACTGGAAACATTTGCCCTGTTGTTTCAGACTTATATCATATCACGGAGATATAGATAATACATGTAAATTATTGCATTCATTCTGACTTTAAAATATTTTGTAAGTTAGAAAATATTCAGTCGCCCCTCCAACAACAAAAAGGAAAACATTGGTCATACTTTTACGCGAGATAATGCTAATAAAAAATCCCTTTGACTCTTGTCATGTGCACGTTTTTGTTTCAAGATTTGACCGTATTTACAGCAAAATGGCAGCCAAAGGTTTATGCAGTTCAAATTTGTTCCGCGGGTTAGCATTGAACTATAGCTGCAATTCCCTGCAAAAGCCTCTGAAAATACGAATACATCGCCAACTGTTTATCAAGCATTTTTTTTATTACCAGGTCCATTTATCTAAAATAATACCCACTCTCATAAAAATGGTAAGCCTGTTTATTTAACCATAAGCCTATAGACAATTAAGCGTGTCAGCAGTGTCCCTTATATCGTATACTCGAAACAGACAATCGCATTTTCGCCGTTTAGGGTCGTTAATGAGCTTCGAGGCACACATCAAATTAAAAGCGGGAACCCGTTTGATCTCTAATGCCCTTCTGGCAAGCCTGATGACGCAATTTTCTTTAAACTTGGTACAAAAGACGATTTCCACGACAAAAGTAGACCAACCCTTTTACTTGCCGCTGATCCATTCAACCCGAACACGTTCTTTCACGACTGAGTAAACTGCATGCGTGGATTTTACCGCGCTAAAAACGCGAAGTCGGCGCAATCTACGCCCTCTGTTTAAGAAGGTTATTGTTTCTTATAGGATTTTACCAAATTATTGATATCAGTCATTACAACGTCTTGGCGTTTTGAAGATCTTCTAAAGAGTGATAAAACCATTGAAAATGTGTTAACCCATAAAACACGCATTGATCCTATACGAGTCCCAATCTAACAATTGCGAAGTTTGTTAGTAGAAAAGCTATATCAGGATAAAGCGATGAATTTAGATTCAGGGAGTTACCCATGTAAATGTGAGGGACGTGCTTAAAGGCAAGGAATTTCATTTGCAACCCGCCCATAACACAGCAAAACATTATTCATACCCTTAGGCTATTTATAAAGGACTTGCCTGTGAAATCTGAAGATCAGAACTTACCTAGATTTTTGAAAAGGTAGGTCCCCATGGATATATCAGGCTGGTTACAGTATATATGTAATACAACACGGTTGTACTGGCATGTGTCAGGCACTGAAAGGAATGCAATGTCATCTACGTAGACACACCTATTGCATTATGGCACTGTCCATGGAGATGAAAAGAGACCTGCATGTACTGTCTCAAAATAGGCTAGTACTACTCGTCTATAATTCCGCCAAAACTGCGTTTCTATAGTTCCTACAGTTTGCCGTGAATGTTCGTAAATGGACATTTTCTTCTGTAAGCCAGTGTATTTGCACAGCGTTGAATTTTAGGCAAGAGACACCTGGAGGTGTTTCATAAAGCTGTTCGTAAGTTACGACTGGTGATACCTTCTTGTGCTACATGTAAATGCATGAGAAACTGATTAGCACCCAAGAAAGTATCACCAGTCGTTCGTAAAGTTGTTCGTAACATACGAACAGCTTTATGAAACACATGCAGCCCAGGACATGCAGACAATGAAGTGAACCATTACACACTCCAGATATCAAAATATAACTCATTTTAGGCATACATTTTTTTGAATGAACTTAACTTTTTATGATTAACAAAATGTTGTATACCATTCCAACTAAGAGCAATTTGTTATATCGTGTATGAGTTGATTTTTTTTAATTGTTATTCATTTACAAGCTGCATATACTTCCATCTACGTAAATAATACCGAAAGTTTCATTTTCTATAGCCACATTAGTAATGTTGCACATGCATTCATACATGAATAGAACATGCATTTTCGAAATATAAACACAACAAAACCAGCATAGAACTTTGAATGTAATTATCAAAAATAAAAAAATCCAGTTCTCCAACTTTCCCACCCCATATCCCAGCATGCACACAAGGGTGTAGGCTGGGGGGTGCACTGGGTGCACGTGCACCCACCCCCCCCCCCCGCAGAGCCATAGGAGTTCCACCCTAATAGCAAAAAAGAAATTTGCACCACCTTTTTTTGCTTTCATCGCCTGATTTTCTCAATTTTAGTTCCACCTCCCTAAGATGTGCACCTCCCAGTTCCACCTCCGCAAGATGTGCACCTCCCCATGCCCAAACCAGCCTACGCCCTTGTGCACACTTACCTCATTACCATTGTACTCAAAACATGAAACTTCATTCATACAACACTGAATTCCGAAATTACCGTGTACGGTGTCATAATGTTTTTTAACACATGTCGTTTTAATGGATATGAAGATAATGTATCGATTATATCTATCACGGATATGAGCGTGATGAGGAATTAAACTGCATCAAATTAGATGCAGAATAAATTTGCTGTTCATCTCTGTATTATCAAATTAAGATCAAAATAAGATCAAATGCTTGATCTCTTTTTCTGAGTCATTAAAAATAACCCCGGAGGAGGTATTCAGATTTGGTTCCGACGGGGGTGTGCGGCTGAAGTCGAAAAACCTGACCCTCTATTATTCAGGTTTTTTATTAAGAAAAATTGCATTTTTGTGCATTTTAGCGATGAAATGGGAGAAAATATCTAGTGTAAATCGTAACATTTCAAAATCATGAGCAATATGACCCATGTTTGAGGATTTTTTTTCCCCAGAAACCATACCCATGTGGATTTTTTGCGAAAAAGTCTCCTATTAGAGCTGCACACTCCCGTTTACCTTACTAGGCAAGTACCCCCCCCCCCCCCGGGAAAATAACAGATCAAGCATTTGATCTTATTTATTATTAATTTGATAATACAGAGATGAACAGCGAATTTATTCTGTATCTTAAATTCTCTCTGCAAACCTTTGCATTAAAATACATGTACGTGCACGGCTGACGCTGAACCTACATAACATGCTTTATTTCACATAAGGCAGAAAATGGGGATTGAAGATGAGCGTCGTATACGGTGTAGTACGGTGATTGGGTTGCTTGTAAATTACTACAATTTGTAAAGAAAATATACTACATTTGTTTCAGTATTATGCTTTTAGTGTATGTTAATGCACTAATAAAGTAAGTTATATATTGTTTAATTAAAAAGATACTGAAAAGCAGGTGTGCAACGCCCATAAAAGGCGCATGCTTGGTAAGTCCATAAGTCGTTTGTACGTCAACAAAATGCTTCTTTTCAAGCCATCGGGTCTCACATGTTGCGAGCAAATCGCACAGGGACAAAAATCCTCCTGTTTTCGTGTCACCACCACCTCACAACTCGAAAAAAAGAAGTATTCCCCATCATATGAAATCGTCGTACATGCACGTACATCTTAATCGAGTCTTGTTGCTGGAGGTCACGAAAACCGAAAAGACCAACGGATTCTGCATTTTGTTAATCTCTGTTTGAGACTCGTGACGAAAAATCCCCGACAAATACGACCTTTTCGACAAGTTGGATGAAAAGGCGGGAAAACAGAGCAAGAAGTCACACAAATGTTTTCGCAGTCTGGTGTCACATTCTCAGTTTGCTTATGTCTTTACATTATTGTTCCAGTTTGTATAACCAACCGAGAAACGCTTCCATTCCCCGCTGCTTGGATTGATTCAGGTGTGCAGGATTTTGAGCCAATATCACGCCACACGCGGACTAGTCTTTTTGGCCGAATTTCACACTATCGTGTAACATATTACCTCCGCGTCCAAACAATAAAGCGTGGCGTTGAGTAACCGAGACCAGGGATTAGAATTCACGTTTTCACACGTTTTTGTTTAGTGAATAAACTCGTTTGAAAAGCGCACCTGACTTAAACCGGACAGCATTTTGTTTCTTTCAACATAAAGTTCGAACGTTCCTGAATTGTTTTCTTATATTAAAAACCGCTCACGCCTTCGTGGTAGTACAAACTACAAACTATACTACAAGTGGCAAGCGCCCATAAGGACTGGGGGCTTATTTCGTTCGTGAATTTAGGCATAACTCATTGGTAAAAGGAAGTTTGCTTTTGGAGCATTTGCTGCTCAAAAAAGTTAAAAAGAAATAACCCCCTTACGTGTTATCCTAATTATAGAAAATATGAAAATGAAATTGTATTTCTGTCGCGGTGGGTAGTGACTTTGTGGCATAAAAGGGATTCTGTATAGGTTGATTTGTCCGTGAGATAGTATGACAGAGAGAGCAAATGTTCAACACTGTGACACAATTAGACTATAAATAGGTAACGAATTTCGAGAACAAGTTGACCCTAGAGAGAGCGCATGTTTAACACCGTGACACTACCGTAGAATATAAATGGGCAACATTGCATATTACCTCGACTTATAGTTTAACCTTACTCTGCAGACGAAATTAGATGTTGTCAAAAATGAATGCATGTTACAATCATTACAGACAGCATGACGTCATAAGTTTAGAAGATCGAACGAAAGTAGAAAGTGGTGGAAAATAATGATATTACAGATATCAAACGAAAATGTTGACGTGTTTCATTCTACCGAGTCTAAAATAAGTGGATGAAAAATGCATCCATTGTCTGGAACCTAGAATACTGTTAAAATATGCAATTGGTGTAAAACGGCCTAGTTTCAAAAGATTTTGCTTTATATGAAATTCATATTTCCAAAACTTTGAATCCCAAATTTTGGATACTGCATTTGTGTGCATCTTTCTTCAGATGAATCAACTTTGAGCAAAAAAAAATGGTTGCTTTGCAAATCATGAACCCGGTCTTTAAACTTTCTTATTTTTTTGATACTTGATGCCCCCATAACTCTTAATTTACTATGAGGAACGACCATAATAATGCTCACAATATTTTCCATTGAATGAAAAGGATTATACAAGTGAAAATTCTATAACATCTCATGTTTTCCATTATTGTCATTTTTGGCAAATGAGGTTAAATTAATTTATGTCGTGTGTTTATTCGTAGGTTGTTACCAATGGGAATGTGTTATACAGAGCAAATGTCACTGATTTGCCAGTTGATATTTGAATATTGGTCATGTGTAATTCTTTTATAAGGTTACTCATCTAATTAATAATGCTGATGTAGATTTTCAGCTGCTTATTGAACAAGTTAACTGTCAGAATCATGTCAGGGAAAATTCCGGTTTGATATTTTGTCGTCTTTGATAATTATGATGCGATTCTTATTTTGCACAATTTTTCAACGCAATCCCAACAGTATAATACAAAGAATTATGGTGTCTAGGTCCAACCTGAATACTATTGCAACCTTCAAACCGAAATGAATTCAGATTGCTTCCAAAACCTACGCTTTCCATGAGACACTAGGAGCGCATCGTTGATAACGTCTTCAGCGAAGAAGGCACGATTTGCCCTTTGATTAGAAAAAAAAAGGTCTTTTATCCTCACAAACAATCACAGTTCGCACACGCTTTCCGCCTTTTGACAATAAAATAGGCAAACAAGAGAGACAACCATAAACAAGTTTGGGATTTCAAGAAACGACAGCAATTGCCGAACAAAAAACCTTGAAAGTGATACCAAGACCCAAAGCCATCCGTGGCGCTAAGTCGTAAAGGCCTTTTGTGAGGAATTCTATTCTGGTATCCAGGCTTAGTAGCACCTCTTCCACCCCCTCTGGGTTCTGAAGAAGAACAAAAGTCGTCGGTTTCCTTTGAAATGTACTTTTGCACCAACTTATTGTAACCGAATGTAATTAGGAAGGACGATTTGAAAAGAGGTTACATCTTTGAAAGGGAATCGAGTTTGAGAGAGTATAACGAAATTCTTACCCAAGAACAATACACACAGCGCTAAATGTTCCCGGGTAAAGCCAAGGAAGTTTTCAAGACCTATATACCAGAAAAAAAAACCGCGAAAGGAGTAAATTGATTTTGAGCTTCAAAAAGAGAACCTTTGTGACTGTGAAACGAAATTGTTTGTTTTCTATCATGCTGGCATTTCAGTGAGGTAAATGTTCACACAACGCCTATATATGTGGGGAGAGCGTTTCGGATTTCGTGTATAACATGTTTAGTTGACTCCTTTCCTATAAAAGACGCGAAATTTGTGTGGGTTGCTGGATATGATTGCATTAGATACCAGCTTGCAACACTTTTCAAACTTTCGTACCACTATCTGAGCATTCCACCACATAAAAAGCTCGCAAGAATAACCCGATTCGAGCAGACTTTCATGGAAATTAAAATTGCCAACAATTCACAATAACAACCCCCCCCCCCCCGTTACAGTTGAACGTTTCACTCTTTTCGTGCTCATTCATTATTTCTAAACTATGTCTTACCAATTCGGCAATAATGAATATAACATTTTCTGAAGAAAAGTGATAATCAAGTATAAAAACCTGCATAAAAATATCACCAACAATATTAAAATTCTGACGAAATTGAAACTGTATTGTGCAGAAAGATATCGTAACATTACAGCTATCAAATAACCCAGAATATTTCGCTTACAACATGCAGCATTGAGCACTGATTGCCCAAGTCCTGGTTAAAAATTCAGATATGTGGGGGGGGGGGGTTACGTTTGTAGAAATGAACATCAACATAATTCAAAGACATTTTGCTGAAAAGTTCTTTTAAATTAATCGATTTAAGATGGCTGCATGCTCGATATCTATTTATCTCTCTTTTTTTCTTCTTCTTTTCCATTCGATAAAAAAATGAATACAATTTGTGAACGGTATTTTAGTTAAGTATTCGTTTCGATACAATAGGGTTACTCGGGATCTATTTATCTTCTTGCATACATTTCTTCTTTTTCATTTTGATAAATGATTGAGTACTTCAGTTTGTAAACGACATTTTAGTTCCCCATTCCTTTAAACTAACTGATTCAAGATGGCTGCTCGAGATCTATTTATCTCTTGATTTTTCTTCTTTTCCATCAGATTAAGTACTTCAATATATGAAGGCCATTTTAGTTAACTATTCCTTTCGATTCAAGATTTGCTGCTCGGGATCCATTTATCTTTGTTTATATATTTCTTCTTTTCCATTTCGATAAATGATTCAATACTTCAGTTTGTAAACGACATTTTAGTTCCCCATTCCTTTAAATTAACCGATTCAAGATGGCTGCTCGAGATCTATTTATCTTCGTCTTTCTTTCTTTTCCATTCCGATAAAAGATTGAGTACTTCAATTTGTGAAAGCGTTGTTTCAAGCTTAGGCCGGGGTCAGGGGTGTTCTAAGCCCTGAGAGCCGGGGAGCTGGGGGTCGCGGTAGGAGCGTGAGAACGACGGAGAAGATTGGAGTTACTAGCGGCATAGAGCGGCAGCAATTACAACCATTACTGAACGCGAGGAAGGCCAAAGGTTATACCAGCAACAGAATTAGACACAGACTCACTCAAAGATTTTTTTCTTATACAGCGTAATGTTCCTGTTATACATTTTTCGACTAACCAAGGTAATGTTGTTTTCGGCAACCCAACACTTCAATGAAATCCATCTATTGTTCAACATTTTCTTTTGGTTTCACGCATAAATCAAAAAACAAGTTTTGTATCATATTGAATTCAAACAATTCATTATTATTACCAAACGCGGGTAGCAATCGACAAGATGTCTTCAGTTGTTGAATAAAAGTCACCAAAATTGATTTTAATTAAGACTGATACAACGAAATAATACATTTGCATGTTTGCTATCGACATACAGTACTCCTGAACGATAATATACCAATGGAACGTGAGACATGATAATCCATCCATAAAAGGACAGAAACATATAATTCTACATGATACATTAGTATTAATAGCCTATGGTAAATTAATGGTGATGATCTCAATTATTTAAGTGGGGACAAACTCTCTCATTCCACCACGATATTCATTTAGCTAACGATAAATACCGTTTCCGAAGAGCCATAAATTGTGTGGTGAATGAAACACAACCAACGCAGGTGCGACTGAGTAGGTAAAATCCTGGATTCTTGTGCAATAGATTCGAGATTCGAATGCCATTAGCAGCATTTAATCGCAAAGCGTTTGATCCAATTTTTACAGTCCACAAAAAAGTATCATTGTTTCACACACAGAAAGTAAATGTACTGTGGTCAATAAGCCTAAATGAACTTTAAAACGTAGTTAAAAGAAACAATGGGCATTTCATTTGTACTTTGAAAATGTTGACGATAATCAACTAGAGTACAGTCTTTATCCTTACATAACGGGTTCATGGTTAATGCAAAATCATAAAAATCTTGAATCCAACATGTCTTATGAACATTGATGAAATTCGTATTCTTCATAAAAGATACCGGTCTCATTGTTTGCGATGTTACGCGTAAAATATGTGCGTTTTTCCTAAAGATTGCATCATTGTAAGGGGGACCGTCGATGAAAATTTCTCGTCTCAGGCAAGAGCGGCTGGCACGCTGCTGTAAACCCATCCTATACTACCCCCTCTGTTGGAGAAAATGGGCTAGGTTTATGCAAATGTTTGCACGTACCTGAACTCTTCGCCCCTGTCTCCTCACGAACCTCCACAGGGCCCACCCTCCCGCTGGTCTGATGTCACCGCGAGCAACCGCCGCAGAAAATGACGCCTGACCGCTGCGGTTTACGGAGGGCGTGGGAACCGTATGGTTGGCACGCGCAGCCCGCTCAATCAGCGGAGGGCCAGGGCGATCGTAAAAGTCAAACTCGCTGAATTTTATGCTGGTAATAAATCCAGCGCCACTTTTACTGGTGGAAGCCTAGTCTAATACGCATACCCGTGTGTGGAGTTACTTTTATTTTTTTTCTTACATGGCATTAATGAACCGCAGATACAAATAGAAGTAACTTCATACTCTCTCACTCTATGTACAGAAAGTCTTGTGCTTTTAATCATCACTTTGGCAGGACTGTGGTTCGTTGTTTTAAAGAAAAATATATCAGGATGACACATCGAAGAATCAACACTCATAAAAATACCAAATATGATTAATTCTTTCTTTCGTGTCTCCGCTTTCATGGAAATTATATTTTTATGCTTGTTTCCTTGCCAATACCAAAAGTAATTCTTAATAATTCAGTTTTAACTTTAATTCAAACCGTCACAATATGTAGACGCCGTTTCTTCAGGTCTCTGATATAGTTTACAATTACATTCTATTGTAAAAACTGTTGAAATTGCAACCCTTGGTCTGGTCACAAGACTACGTCGTTCAAAGGGAAAGTAGAAGCTGCCCCTGTCTCGTATGAGCAATTCAAAATACGAGCATTCCACTACTGTTTTGATTTAATAGCCAAATAAAAAGGAACAACTTCCTTATAAAATTTGTGATTTACACCCTCTTTAATTTTCAAGGAAACATACGATCGGAACAAAAATGGTTCACAACAAATTCGCAAGCGAGACAATGTTGGTAAAAACGAACATTGCTTTGTTTTTATGATGTTTCTTTTAATGTTATTAAGATGTTGTTTTCCCCTTTTTAACGCAACACACTATGCGACTGTTTCAGATCCACAAAGTTCCATAAAAATGCGATATGAATACACGCATACCAATGAATACAAAACTTTGACAGTGTGTCCATAAATCTACCATACGAATACTCGCACTACATTTACGTCAAAACAACATTTAATTTATGGCTAATTTTTTGGCCTAATTTGCTAGAATGCGAAACCTGAGATGAAACAACTTTTAACAAGCCCATCCAGGTGAAAGAGATCTTCTGTGACTTTAGTAGTCTACGAAATAGACGCAAACATTCATTGTGCAACTCCTAGGTAAAATATCTTCGTGTACTTTAGTCAGTCCGGTCAAATATGCAAATATTGGGTATTTCATCCACATGAAGGGTCGGGACTCAACAGTAATGTGTGCTTATATTCTATAAATTTCATCCAAACGCAATGGGTAGCACTCAAATAGCTATACATTCTCGCGAGAGAAATTGAGACATTGAGAGTCTGCAGAGTAGACTGATATTCACTCAAAACTTTGGAACAATGCAAACGGGACGCTAACGCCGTGAAACATTAATACATATAGAATTCTGGAAAGAATTTCGTGGTGTTTTAACAACTACATCGTACAGTACTATCGATTTATGTTTTGTTGAAATGCGGAATAAATTATATGAAATGAAATGTTTATTTTGTCATCTAAACAACATTTGCAATTGATGAATAAGTTTTCAAACATTATTAGAAATGTGTATTTTGTCAAGAATTCGGCTTTACACTAATACGAATCATTCTGCGCAACTTTATACGATTTTTTTTTTCAAATTCAAGAAATAATGTTATATGTCATCAAGGAATTTGGTTGATTAGTTGGTTTGTTTGTTTGTCGATATCCCTTGAACATTATTGCAGTGATTTCAAACTTGAATGGCTCTGAATACCATAAAATTTGCCTAAATATAAAGCAGCATGGGGCATTGGTATAAACAATCACCGTTTCACGAAACTATTGTACTATCACCCGTTAAATTTTCTTAAGGAAACCATAACATTCCAGCGGTGTAAGCAAATAAAATGGGTATTTGTATAATCGTTTTTCTTCCTTTTTGTGTGTGTAAAATTTCTACCACACCGTGCATTCTTCTGGTAATGTGCCACACGCCAATGATGACTCAATATAATGGTAATGGCGATAACATCTTGTTATGGTGTTAGACAAGGGGATGGGCCCGGTCGTCTGTTCATTATGTTCCCGCTGATTTTCCCACCATTCTTCCCACCACTTTCCCGCCCGTCCGAAGCCCGCATTTCGATGGGTCTATTAGGTATTAAAATACGCATGTCAAATTTGGGGTGTGATTATTAGTGTTGATTTACGCTGAGGAGTTAAAATACGCCGTTTCTGAGCCACTGCCTCGCAATCTCAGTTTTCCATCGTGGGAAAGTGGCGTTACATCTCCCCCAATCAAAATACCAATGCATTAGGGGCAAGCTCTCGGGACGAACGCCCGATTATACGCGGGCCGAGTTACGGCAGACTTCCCCTAGCAACGGCGAAACGAAGTTGTGTTTCCAGATTCGTTTCAAGCTCTGTGTGGTGTGGACGTGTGGTTCCAACTGCGCAAATTCGTTTTATCTTAATTAATTAGAACTATTTATCCTAACAAGTACAAATTCCAGGCATTGATTAGAATTGTCTGTCAGAATTATTTGTTTGTTTTTAAAAGTCGATGTGTCAATCTTGAATTAGTTACATGAAACTTTGGGCGTGTACATTGTTGCCCACCTTCCCAGGTGGGATATGGTATATCCAAGGTGTGACATAGGGCACTTTTTTATAATTCTGTTTTTACTATAACAAATTAAAGTCAATTACAAAGTTGACATAGGGCACTTGGGGGGACCATCTCTTTTACCTCCAAGGTGGGACCAAGTTCGCAGTTTTTAGTACACTACTGTTTTACTTATTTGAGAGCTCTAATGACAAATTAATGTAAAATCTCCTGGTTTCGGTGCTTGTTGTCGGCGGTTTTCGGTTTTATTAGTATTATTATTATTATTTATTTCGGCAAATCAAAAGTACAAAATACAAGTTATCATATGACACATAAATGTACATAACGCAATTCAGAAACGTGCATCCACTGGACTGCCGGGGTCAAAAAAGTTAATTCAATAACTGTAGTCAATGAGACTATTTGACCCAATCCAGTGGATGCTCACAAAAATACGAGAAGAAAAAAATACGAGCAGAAGCAGTAAGAGATAAAGTATACATACTAAATACGCTTATTGAATTTAATTTAAACAACGATAATAATAATAACAACGCAATACTTAAGTTATGGAGTGGGTTAACAAAGAAAAAAGAACACCATCACCATTGTGCAGTTTTCAATTTTATACTCCACTTTATAGACCCATACATCTCGAAATTAATAAGTCCTTTAACATGAATGTTTTGATCAAAAATACACCTCAAAACCATTTCAGAAATTATTAAAAACAAAAACAAAAAACGACATAATACTAATAGGCCTAATGTGAGAACACATCTTAAAGTGATAGGTTAACATTGTGGAGCTTCAAATTAAAAAATTGTCAAACTTTGATATCTGAGGTTCATAGTAGTGTTCAAATGGACAAATAAACACCCTAGAATACAAAAGTTTGGAAAGTTACACTGCCAATGGCAAGTTATGCATGAATAAACAATTAAAACTCGGGGCGAGTTTTAATAGCCTACGTGTACACACAGTAAGTCTATGGGAGGAAATGGGCAAGTGAATCAGGTCAACTTACGATTTTCACTTTTTTGAAGCACTAAGTCATCATTTTTGAAATACAATTTTTTCAGGGCTTCATTTTTAGGGCTTCATTTTTAGGCCTCATCAAAGACACTGGTAGCATGGGGAATCATGTGGCTCAGATTTTTTAACTGTGGTAAATGTTAGCCAATACCTTTAAAGGTCAACCACTCTCAATGAACAATAATGCCAAATAATAGGGAGGCCAAGGGTTTAAGAACCACGCCCTTTAAAAAATATGATACAAAGTCCCAAAACAGATATTGCATGAATGAAGTACTTACATGTATGCAACTCCAATCACATACCAACGTCAGTAGATACTACAGTATGGTACAGCAGTACAGTATTGTACTACAGTAACATACACATACTGTACATGTAAGACTGTACTGAGTATGTTTGTACACTTACAGTATTACAGCTGTACACATTTGATTTTCTCAATTACTTATAAAAGCTAAAACATCATGTAGAATAAAACTACTCAAGTTACAAAGAAAAAATGTTTTATAGTTCTATACCAAATATTACCTAAAGATGATTGTAGCTTGTAAAGAACAATTTTATTGCTGGTAATACCAATAACTGTAAGAATGACACCCTGAATAAACAAAGTGCATTGGTTTTACATGTACACAGTTGTACATGTAGAGGGTACAAGCACAGAGCACTGTAATTCATTGTGATTAAATGATAATTTTATTTTAAAAATAACTAACTTTACTTAAGAACATGTACACTGCTAATTATTTTGAAGGTTACTTTTAGTTGTTGTCAACATGCCAACATAGTTTGAGTACCAGAAGATAGCACAATATCAACAAGTTTCTACTTATTATCAAAATATTATAAGAGAAGGAAACTGGAAAGTCAGATTTATGGACACAAAAATATACCTTCAAAAGTTCTTTTCTCACACAGTTCAATTAATTCAGATTACATACACATGCAAATTATTCCATGGGTTCTAATGAAAACAATCTAACATGTTCTGCAACTACAATGAAGTAAATGTAAGTATACTGTGCAAGTCAAGGTTACATTTATGTCCATAGAATGATGACATGAAATATTATTACATCACGATGTTGACACAAAAATTACAACATCACTATTTTCACTATGGTTAGCTTCAAATCATTGATTCAGATTTTTAAAAAAAGTATACAAGAAATGGTCATGTAACAAAGATGGTGGGGAAAAAAGAAAAAGAAATGAGATTTATTTTTTTGCTGTTTTTGTTTATAAAATTGAAAAATCAAAAGTTGAAGGGTTTAAAATGATGGATTGACTGAAATGTCCAGCAAATTGGATCATATAGGGGCAAAAAGTGATTATAAAAAAAAAAATGGTTTAAATTAAAAAATAAACCAATTTACATGTAAATTGAATAAATCCCTGATTTACACAGAATTTGTATTAGGGTCAGCTTGAGTCATGGAGAGATGATACTGTATAAGCCATATATTTCGCGTCCACATATTTTCGAGATTTTGCTTCAAGACGGGGAATTTGTGAGAGTATATTTTCGCAATTTTATTGTATTTGCATTCACTTTATACAGAAATGTCGGGAAGTGAAAATTTTCACGTTAGGTAAGTCGACAAATTTGCGAAAATAAAACCACTGCAAAACATTCAGCGTATAAAGTACATCATTGTTTTCAGTTTATTCTGTGTAACTATCTGTCTATCTATATAATTTTTGGCCTATCAGGCCTTCAGTCTATCAAACCTTCTATCAAACAAATGCCAAAGCCTGCTACAGTGCACATTATCGACCAGCATAACTCCAACAACATGTCACAACAATAACAACAATAAACAATAATGGGCTTCGGACAGGGTCTAGCCATCAAAAGTGGTTTTACATGAAGGACATTTGACCAGAATAGACTAGCTTTATTGTGAGTACACGGGTTAAGCTGACTTGTATGACTACTTCACTTCAAAACAAATGACACCAGCTAGACACACACACTATAGATGAGCTTAGAATAGGAAATTGAAGGTGGACCTGATAGTTGCGGGTACTAGTAATTAACTATTTTACATCATTTCATATTTAAGGAATTTGTTCTGTCAAGGAACTGACAGATATACAAAATCGTAAAAAAAAATAAAAATTAAAAATAAAATCAGAAACCAAACAAATGAGCAGGAAAAAGAAATATGCACACGTACTGTCAAAGTGTTTTGCACTGGGAAATATATAATTTGATGTATCATTTGACCATTTTCTTTTTTTTCTATTCTATAAAGAAATAATGATACAATAATGTTTTTTTGTTGCTTTCTTTCTTTATCAAGATTAGCAGTGCAGGAAAAACAAGAGCCCAGGGGCACGACGTCACCTGAGTCTCGCAAACTCTCTATGGCCACCATAGAAAAACACCACATGATCGTTTTGGCCCTTGCGAGCTGTATCTAGGCACCGAACGTAGCCAAATGAATCCAGTGCAAAAACTTTGCATCCCCTTGCCGATATAGCTGCTTTTGTCAAGTTAATTTAAATTCTAACATCCGTATTTTATTAAAACAAGGCAACGCCCTAGTTGATCTTTTTTTACATTTGGCTTTGAGCCTACTATGTGACCTTGACCTCAATAATAAATTGAGGTCTCTGTACGATTCTACCTCCAGTTTTGTGTTACAATATGGGCTTGTGCGTTAGAAAGTTACCTATTTGGGCCCTTATGGGCCTGCCCCTTGGGCCCCAGGGTGGCCTTGGTGTACCACTTTCCACGATATGCTCTTTCGACTCCCTGAGGATCATTCCCTCCATAGTTTGTTTCAATCATTGAGGACTGTGAATGTGAGTTATTCCGTATAGGCCCTACGCCCAAATTTTGCCCCTTGGGGGCCAAGCGCGGGCCCTGGCATATGTTCATGTAGGAACCTGTAATTTTTTCAGCACATATTAGAGGTTTACAGCACTAAGATAGGCTCACATGTTAATATTTTCTTGGCATCCTAGAAAGAAAGGCACTACAACAAAGTAAGAAACTTGACTTTCATTTGACTTTGACGACATAATGTTGACCTTTTGACCCAATAACATGAGGTCCTAGTTACGCATCTCCACCCAGTTTGGTTATCAAATGGGCTTGTTGGTTAGAAGGTTACCTAGTGATTAAAGCTACGTTTTGGGCCATTTTTAGGTCGTGAGTCTCAGTGCCCCTCCTTTTTGAGCGAGCACCCCCTCACCCCTCTCTCGATGGTAAAAGGGGGCGGGCGGGTGTGTCCATTCAACCGAACCCTCTTTCCCTCCCCTGAGGATCATTCCACCAAGTTTGGTCTAAATCTGCATGTGATGCTGAGTTATTTCCTATACGGCCATACCCCAACTTTTGCCCCCTTGGGGGCCAAACGGGGCCACCCCTGGGCATGTGCTGATGCAAGCAGAAACACTGTGAAGTTGCTTACGACGGTGATAGAATGCAGCGGTCGGGAGGGGTAGTTGCTTAGCACACAATATGATTGTGGGTGACCCTCCTATGTACAGGAATGTTGATTTTTATGCAAATCTGTATCATATATGTGTGCTG
>JZLH01S0110876.1:0-14581 GCA_001188425.1 Eucidaris tribuloides | reverse complement strand
CACTCTACTGATCCATTTATCAAACAATAATCTACTATTTAATCTCTAAAATTTGTTAGTTAGGTTTAATAAATTGTTTGTTTAATTAGTGTAATTGATGTTTTTGTAACAAATCGCAACACAATTTTTAACATATTTTGTAACAGCCTGTATCACCCCATCTGAAAATCAAAAAGTAGTAAAACCATACATTTTCTTAAAGCTGAAAGTGTGCTTTTTTACAATATAACATCAATTTTGAGCCATGACTTAATACTGACAAGTGTAATGAGTTGTCATCAATATCACAAAATTATACGTTTTTTGTGATATTACCCTTTAATGTTTTTTTACACACCCTGTATAGCAACTTGACCTTGGATGATTCAGAATTTCTGAAGTATAAGCTTTCAGAAAATGTATACTTTTGTTGGTTTCTGATAAGTACTTTTTGAGTTATATTGGTTTAAATGCAAGAAGTGACAAAATTCAAAATTTTGGTGCCTGTAACGCAAAGGGGTCCCACTATACGACACATGACCAAATATGATTGTAGAGGTGATGGTGATGCTACTGATAGTGATGGACATGACACTGATCAGGGGGATGATGAGGATGCTAGCGATGATGATGATAATGATGGTGATGATGGTGATGGTGGTGGTGACGATGGTGATGACGGTGATGATGAGATAGAGATTATGGTGATAATGAGGAGGATAATTCGGGATGATAATTATGGTGATGGTGGTAATGAATAATGACGACGACGACGACGACGACGACGATGATGATGATGATGATGATGATGAGTCTCATCACTTCACAATGATATGTTCATAATGATTATTCCTGTCATGAATTAGGTTATACCAAGAGACTCGACGCATCGTTGGTGCCGTCTTGCAACACATTATATACACCGAGTACCTGCCCACACTGCTGGGGCGAACGGCGCTCATCAACAACGCACTCAGATCACATCCCACGGCCCGGTTTTTTGGCTACGACTCGGAAGTGAATCCATTCGTGTCGAACACTTTCGCCTGCGCTGCCTTCCGCATGGGTCACAGCCAGGTTCCACCCAATTTCACGCGTCTGGATGAAAACTACAGAGAGGTATTTTGTGAAGGGTTGCTTTCTTAAGATAAGGGGTGAAAAAGTTCAGTCTCGAACAAGCGATTTTTTTAAAGAAGTGAATTCAGAGTGACTATAGAGTGAAAATTGAGATTTTGTGTTTTGTTTTGCTCCTTTCAGGTCACCCCAATATGGAAGAAAACTCACCCCTTTTCACCCCAAAGTCACTCTGAATTCACTCTTTATACTACAGTAGTTACCTTTAAAACAGGTTGAAAGTTGCAAAATATAACAAAATTGGGGAATTATACATATTTCGCCAAAGCACTAAAAAAATAATTATAGTGTACACAATAAAGACGTGGTTTCCAATGCACATAGATAAACCAAGCGTTCAGTTTGGTTGAAAAAAGATGTAGTGTTATTGTAAATAAACTCCAGCACGACATTTGTTAAGCGGATTTCGTTTCTATTCGATGTAAACACTCAGAACAAGCTTTAAAACAGAGCAATACTTATTTCAAGTTTTTGACAGATTTTACATCTATAATTTTCACGAAGTAAATGACATATCAAATGACAAGAGAAAAAAGGAAGCGGGTAGGAAAAGGGAAGTGGGCTCGGATGATACTTACACTCTTAAAAAAAAAAATTGGGTAGGGCTTATTCGAAAAGGGGTCCGTTGGGGTCACACTGGGAAACGATCAGTTTTAACTAAATTCCTGGTCAAATTTGACCAAATTTCGGATCAAGCTTGACCAAAAATTTGGGTCAGACTTGACCAGGTCAAACTTGAACCTTTTTCCGATTGTGACCCCAACGGATCCATTTCCGAGTCAGTCCGACCCGGGATGCTTAAGATTGTATACTTGATCTAAGCTGATAAGATATGGTATTCCTTTTATCTTCTCATGACACCATCTCTTCACGATCTTCACTGATTACGTATTGCCTTCAAAATCCTCCTCACCTTCAGTCAATTAATGGACTCTCCCCATCTTACCTGTCTGATCAACAACATCATTATTCCGTCACGGAAATTGCGTTCTTCAACTCAAGCTCTCCTCCAGCTTCCTTCATTCCTTCCAAATCTTACGGTGAAAGAGCCCTTTCATTCGCCGCCCTTTCTCTATATGAAACCACTTACCACCTCATATCCGTAATGCTGAAACTGTGTACACTTTCCAGACTACGTTTAAAACCCATCTATTTAATTGATCCCAAGCAGCATAATGTTTACATGTAGGCTTATGTAAGAAGTTTTATTATCATTTGTTTATCTTGTAAGTTGTGAACCGTAATTTCTTTTAACTTCCTACTTTGTCTTCTAGCCTCATTTGAATATTTAGAGGCTTAGAGGCTTCAGCAATGTTGCACTTTATAAAATCTTGTATTATTATCATTCTTCATCCTCTGCCAAGGTGTTCCCTCCCCTAAACCTCGGCGAAGCCTTCTTTAACGCGTCCCACACGTACGACGTCATTAACGGAGGTCTGGATTCTCTGGTCCGGGGAATGACCCAACAGCTTGTGGCCAAGGTGGATGGCTACATCTCCATATTCCTTACCCGGCATCTCTTTGCAGACCCAGCGGGCAGGTACAAACTCATTCTTTCGACTTCTATATTTTCGAAACTAGATTTTGTAATCATAAATATTTTAATCCTACAATTACAATTTCAATTTCATGACATCGTATGATAATATTTCCAGCTAAAAATCTGAGCTACCAGTGTCCCTCATAAGGTCTAAATACGAAACCCTGAAAAATTTGTAGTTCAAGTTCAAACGATGAATACGTGCTTTTAAAAACTGTAAATCATTGAGCGACCATTCCAGTTTTCTCTATCGATAGACTGCTCTGTTGCAGAATTTAAGTCAGATGACAATGATTCATTTATAGGGCAATTCCATGATTAGTTACGTTACACTTTATGACAAACTTTACTCAACATTTGGCTCTTACATGAATATGCTTTGATATTATTTGTCTGTTTTGGTACTGCCAGTTCTCTAGACTGGCACCTACTTCACAACATCAAGTAAAATCATGAGACATGTTTTAGTGGGTAATAACAAGAACTTTAAATATGGTTAGTTACGTTACGTAAAGAGGACATGGAAAAAAATGACAAGTCTTTGTCCTCAAAGTTTCGTCAACCCGTTTTCAGCTGAAACAAACGGTGGTATTCATGCTATTTCTGGTGTCTTGATAAGTCATTTGATATATAACTTATTGATAAAAATCTTTTCATTTTTAACTACAACATGGTTAGTTACGTTACGGTTATAGTTACGTTACATTTTGTCCATCCACACAAATTTGCGTTTAATCATGTCTTTTTCAGGTTTAGTATCCATATGTAGGGTTTTATTACTTTCAAAACAATGACAAGAGGCTGTTGGCGTGGCAAAAACAGCAGAATAAATGATAATTTTTCATAAAACTGAGATCTATTCACACTAGTCCCACATGTGGTATTTCATGTATGGTTCTGATTCTCCTAGGGGGTGCTGTTGAAGACATATAATTTAGAGTTGAAATGATGTCCCCCATTATTTCTTTATGATTCACACCCATTCAAACCATTAAAATGTAATATGATTCGAGATAGAGCAATTTATATAATTTGTGATTTGTCCAAGAATTCATGGATTTGCCCACATATTTTGCTATTGCATGGTCTACAGTTTTGCATTCTACGGTGTTAATTTGTCCATTCAAACACTATCATAATTATGTGTCACATTACAACGTTTGACATTTTTTTTTTTTAATGGGGATTCCACAATGTTATAAAGTGTTTTACGCGTCTTTCGGTATGATTTCGGCCCGATATACATGCATTTACCTGACAAATATTTTGCAAGATGGTAATAATTTAAAAAAATGTTAACTTCAGATAACGTTGGTAATAATTTTTAAAAAAAATGTTTACTTCAGATAACGTTAGCATTGCATGTAACACTCTCCCCAGTAACAATGTCAGTAAAACAACGAAACTTCGTTAATATTGATGTGGAAGCTTAAATTGTTATTCAACCCTACTTCTGTCACCACGACCATTGAAAATGATACAAATTATCGGTGTTCCAATTTCCACATAATGTGCTCTGCTTCAATAGCAGATAGTCGGAAACGAACTAGTTGCTTACATCTATGAACATTGTTTTTTTTTTCTATATGTGTTAGTGAAGGGTTGGACTTGGGAGCCCTAAACGTCCAACGCGGTCGAGATCATGGTATCCCAGCATACAATGCGTGGCGTCAGTGGTGCGGCCTGCGACGAGCACGAAGTTTCAATGATCTGGTCAACGAGTTCGAAGTCGGGGCGATTGTGAAATTTCAGAACACCTACAAGTACGAGGCAATTTCAATGTCGATTTAGGGAGACGGAAGTGATAGATTTATTTTTCTAAAACAATAAATAAATAACTATAATGTTTCATGCAAATAATATGACATTATATTTGTAAAAAATAAGATCATAAAGCGTTGAAAGAGGGGAAGTGGATGTACTAAACTACTTGCAGAACAAATATGCGACAGAGGCACAATAATGGGGAGTTGTCAGATAAGACCCGTCTCGGGGGGGGGGTGCCCTAGAATGCCTTTCTACTTCCATTCCTCCACACATTGTGACTTCATACCTGAAAATACACACCAATTAATGCTGTACGCCCGAAAGTAACCATAACTCCACTGGAAATACAAAAAACGGTTGCAGCACTTTATGAAGGAATCATATTGGCCATATTTGGTCGTCGTCGGCCCCTACCCCCCCCCCCAACTTGTCGGGCGATGTTTCGCTTGTAATCTGACAGGTAAATTTTTTTTTGGCGGGCAAAATTTCCCCGACCGGTTTTTTACCCCCTCCTAATTTTTTTACTCTGGCGCCGCCCCTGTTGGCATCCATCACGTAAAAAAATATGAATCATAATTTATGTGGATTATTTCTTTTCGTATGATTACGATCTTCCCAGTCATGTAGACGACATCGACTTGTTCGTAGCCGCTATCTCCGAGAGACCGATGCGAGGCGGTCTGATGGGCCCCACCTTGGCCTGTATCATCGGCCGGCAGTTCCGTGACTCGAAGGTCGGTGATAGGTTCTGGTACGAGAACGCAGACGGAGATCAGGCATTCACAGATGGTAATTAGTTGATTAATAATTTGTATATATCGGTTAAATTTATTTAATTTATTTTCTTTCTTTCTTTCGTTCTTCCTTTCTTCAGCATATATTCATATATTTACACATTTACATATTCATTGTATATTGTATTCAAATATTCAGGTCATGTTCACAGTTCACATTATTCACAATCATATTCTCTCGTACATGTATATTCGCATAAATTATATTCACATAGAGTGGTAACCGAAAGTATCGTCACGTTCGAAACGCGTTCACTGAAACGCGATTCATGAAACGGCGTTTAAACGCAATGAAACGCAAAGCCAGCGTAGTAAATGCGTGCCTTGCGTTTATTGAAACACATTCGTTTCTGGAATCGCGTTTGCACGCGTTCGGAACGTGACGATACCGTCGGTCGCCACTGCATATTCACATATATTCACACATATTCACATTATATTCACATATATTTAGATATATTCACAAATTATATTCATATTATATTCCCATATATTCCCATATATTATTCCCATATATTCCCGTGTATTCACGAGTACTCTCATATATATTCATATTTTACCCATTATGTCAAGATCAACTGCAGGAGATTCGGAAGATGACCATGTCTCGAGTGATCTGCGACAACGCGAACGGCGTGAGAACCATCCAGTCCTTGGTGTTCCGTGTGCCCGATCCGTCTCCAGCTCCTCCCGGGTAGGTGGCTCTTAGTACGTTGACGTAAATACCACATGTCGTCGATAATATGAATACCAGTATTTTTGAGAATCGGTCAAAGGAACTATTAGAACCTGTAAAGGTCATGATGCTTTATATTTTTTTAAGGAAACTCTCCTGTTATGCTTTATGTAATAATTATGATATTGGCACTTTCCTTACCTGTGGTTCGTGCGACTTTATCAGGGTATCGTGGTGACGGGTCACAAATCTCTGGGAATCATCAAAGTTCTGGCAATCATCAAAGTTCTTAAATCAGTAACTATGGAAACCACGCTGCATGTAGTGATTAGTTGATAATACTCGAATATCATGTCCATTTCAGTACGTCTTCAATATATTCATGCTATGTCTATCAACCTAAGTATTTTGTGAAAGAAAAGGGATTTAATTCTGTGATACTGTCGTCGTGCAACATTGTCATTATTTCCACTAATCTCAAATATTATCTTCCGATTCTGTTTGCCCCTTCAATAATTCCGTGTCTCTTTCATGCTTGCTCTCTACCCTGGATTGCGCAGCACACTCCCTACCCTCTTCAAAGTTCTTGTCATTTTTCTTCCACTGGATCACTCGCGTTCACTCTTCAACTTCTTCTTTTAACTTTTTCGTCTCTTCCTGCCTTACCCTTTTTATCTTTTCTTGATCATCTCAAGTTATTCAATTCACTGTCAACGGCCTAGAATTCACATCCCCTCTTTTTTCCATTTCCCGTCCCCACTCCTTGACATTACGGCCATTTCAAAACCTTGAAAACACGGGATGTTCTGGATTTTTTGTTTGATATAATATTTTTCCAACTCATTTTCGGGTAATTTTTATTTTGTTTTGTTTTGTTTTTGTCAAACAGGTCAGAAACCTCATTTTACCACTACAATCGTCGCCATCTGTTTCCTGACGTAGATGGCGTGCTACCGGGTTTTGCCAACGTTCGTGTGGCGTGCTCCAATTTGGCGGTCATACCTAGAATGAGTCTAGAGCCGTGGAGAGAAGGTTCCTTAGGTTTGTAAACATTAAGGTTGCTATGTGGGTCAGGATGGACGAGAGGGTAGGGGAGGAACAAGGCTAATTAATCAGTTTCTCAAAATGTCCTTTTCACAGAAATAATGGGTTGAACGTTTAGAGCAGCACGATAGTGAAGAGCAATTTGCTGTGAAGAACTTTCTCCCCGCAATTTTAGGAGGTGTTAATAATTAATAGTAGTTTTAGGAGAGGGGGGGGGGGATTATGCGACAGTCGAGACAAGTCCTGTGTGAGTCAAAATCAAATTCGAAACGCGAATTATGAAGGATCAATTTGTTAAATTCACAACATTCATTGCGTCCTTCCACAAGTCAACTGCTCTCGCATTAGACAGCTAGAAGTGTCTCTAGTTAACCTACGTGTGGAATGAGGTGGGTGTGGTGTGTGTGGTTGTGTGTGTGTGTGTGTGTTGTGGGATGGTGGTGTGTGTTGTGTGTGTTGTGTGTGTGTGTGTGTGGTTTGTGTGTTGTGTTGTGGTGTGGGTGTGTGTGTTGTGTTGCTGTGTGTGTGTGTTGTTGTTGTGGTTGTCGTGTTGTGTGTGCCTGTGTGTGTCTGTGTGTGTCTGTGTGTGTCTGTGTCTGTGTGTCTGTGTGTGTGTGTGTGTCTGTGTGTGTCTGTGTGCACGTGTTTTTTTTTATATGTACATATTTTTGTGAGTTTCTGTAGGTGAGTGCATAAATGAGTAATATTGATGAAGTTTTACCTTTAGACAAAGAATCAGATACAAATACGCCCCGAACCTAATAACATTACACCAAATATCGTATTTTAGATTATTTCTTGCAGCAGAATTATTTCCAACGTATTTTACAAGTTGGCTGGGGCAAGCTCATGATTTCTCTTAAAGCTATGTAACTGTGTTTTTGGTAATGTTTACATAGTACATGGGATCATAATGTGTATACTGTACTTTTCCTACAGGTGTGCGAACATCTAAACGCAGCAAGAACGAGATACCAGATGCGCATGTTGAAGAAACTGCGTCCAAAGTTAAAACGCCGTGGTGGTATCGAAAACCGGGCCCCGACAACATAAAAGCCTTTAATCTCCAGAAGAAATGGCTGCGAAGACTGCGAAGAAAATTGCAATCACCTTAACTTGGAAGCGTTTTATCTGCGACTTATTTTCGGAAACCTCTGGGGGAAAAACGAGCAATCGTTTATCACCGTTATACAAATGGATTTTAATAACTTATTTGCTTTTAATAATTTGCTTAAAGGAAGCAACGTGTGATTTTACTCAGGTTAAAGTAGTTTAATGTCTTTGTTGAGGAGGTTTCGTGGTTTTTTCTGAGGACAAGAGTTTATTTTTACATACGGAAAGCAATAAATAAGTAAAAAAACACAAATTCCAGACTTATTGAATAATGATAGTATAAATCTTGCAAAAAAGAGAAGCAAATTCCGGATATTTTGGAAAAGCGAGTTTTGCCTCATTGTGCACGGTTATACCAGAAGAGTTTCTCGTATTTGATGCGTACCAATTATCTCACATACATGTATTTTTCACCGTATCAACTGAAAGTCTTTAGGACCAAATTAAAATATTATTGTATTACCCGCCAATGGAAATCATTGTCAAGCTAATTGATGAAATTGGCATACCAAGATTTTATAAGTGTTATTTTTTTTTTTATATTTTAGAGTAATTATGTAGCAGTTTAAGATTAACTGAGATTATGATTCCCTATAATATTCATATCATTAAATAATAAATGCATCGTTTATCATAATTAAAAGAAACTAACGAGTTAATGACATGAAGAACGAAATATTATTATACATTTCTGTATATTATATTGGACTAGATATGTCATAGTTCTCGTAGATTATGTTTTCGTAAAAGTATAGCTTAAACCTATAATGGCTGTCTATTACCAAAACCGTAAAAAGAAAACGTAATTGAAAAGATAGTGTACTGTATTAAACTGTCATAGTTGTATTTGTACACAAAAAATATGCCCAAAATGTGCGTGTCTACAATGTCATAATTTTGTTCTAGCAGATTTAAAACACTGAGTTATACATTGGGTTGTGTAGGTGTGTGCTTGTATGCTTTTTGTATAAGTGTGTGTGTGTTCGCATTTGTGTTTTTCTGTATAAGTAATGTTCTATGTGCGTGATGTTTTGTGTTTGTGTTTGGTGCTTATGGTTTGTGTGCGTTTATGTGTCTGTCTATTTGTGTGTCGGGTCAATACTAAATAATATCTAACAATCACTACCTATGTGCAAAAAAATTGTAGTTTCACTTCCATAAAATTCTGAGTGAAACTAAGAGGCGTAATTTCTATAATGTTGGGGAAATGAATAGTTGTTATCCTAACATGAAAACCATATAGATCCAAGATACATCAAGATAAAAATAGACACTTTTTAGAGAGGTTTTTTTTCAATATCTTTTTATTGATCTATAAATTCGCATAAATGTATATATAAACCCTAAAATATCAAGGCAAGTGCACATAAATATTGCATAATGTGAATTTTACAACTGGTGGTTCTTAGATTATTATGACGAGAGATGCACAAGAACGGTTGAAAAAAAAATGGGTGCAATTAACAACGCCAAGTATGTTTTCCCGGACATTTCACAATTTTTCACCAATTTGTAACCAACCAATATTCAAAATCAACTCGTTTGACAAACAACCTACTAACTGATGATTCAGTTTAAAGCTGTATGTGTTCGAATTGTCTTTTTCACGAATCATAAACACACTTGCAATTTGGTTTCCTTTTAAACTTGTTGCATCAATATATCCATAGCTTTGATACGGAAGTATACAGCTTGTTGGAAGCAGTGGGTTAATTTGTGATAGTACTGACACAATCATCAGTTTGTATACGATCAAAAATATGCTTGTATTATTTGATACACATTTTTAAATTATGGATTGATATATATCTACAAATTATGAATGTATTATACAAAATATATATTACATAAGGTCTAAAAATAAATCCCCGAAAAAATTGTAATTTAAAACGATCATTTGGTACTTCTAAAAAAGTGAAAATTAATGAAAACCCAACTTTGCTTTACCCATTTCCCCATACAGACCGATGTGTTACTGTTAAGAGTACATCGGATTAGGGGTGGCACCACAGGGTGTGAGGGAAGGGGGAGGGGGTCCTTTTTAAAAAGTATTGAAAATAACGGGGATTTAATTATTGTTTTCTGAAAATTTCACCCCTCTAATAAATTTTACACAGTTAATTTTCTGCTGCTTATTTGGCCGCGAATGTGGTCGAGAAATTTTTGCCGCGAAATCCTCCCCCCCCCTCCACCTCGAGCGAGTTTCGGCTGATTATTGGCCGCGAATTTGGCCGTGAAATTTTTTTAGGGGGGTGCGAAAATTTTCCCGACGGATTTCGCCCCCTAAGACTTTACCCTGGTCCCGCCCCTGCATCGGTTACATAAGTCACGTGTGATGTTTATCCATGCATATCTTGCTAGTGGCAGCATAACTTTCCAAAGTGTTGCATTCTAGGATGTTGTTTTCCTACAATGCCAAATTCGGTGGGGGGGGGGTAAGAGGAAGGTAAATAATACAGCTGGATGGGCGATTTGAACTATCACTTTCCCCAAAGGAGAAAAAATAATGCACACATAAATTACCACAAAACCCATTTTCTTTCTAAACACTACACAAAAAGTAAGTTCCCCCTTATTCAAAGTACCATAACTTTTTAACGAAGCAAATTTGAGCAAAGCAATTTAGCAGGGGTGTTCTTACACTCATTGACTAAATTCTGTATGAAAATGCGACTGATCCATCATGTCATGCATGAGTGAGCATGCATTAAAGGCAAAAATGTCACTTTTCAAAAGTCACAAGAGTCGTCTCTTATGCCAAAATAATGGTAAATAACGACATTTTTTGCTTTATTTATAAAGTGTATTCACTCAACCATGACATGGTTACAACCTCTCATGTTCGTACAACATGTTAAGATACATGTTGATGAAAAATATCGGATTTCATTTTTTCAATAAATTTAATGGATTTTTACAATTTCAAAATTCAGGAAGGACGGACATTTTTAAATTGAGCTCACCTTGGCGTAAAATATGCAAAAGTGTCAGGGGAGGTGTAAGGGGGTCAAACGATAGATGATTAACTTAAATAGCCCTTAATCATTCACCAGAAACAGAATTTGTCCAAATCCTGCATCAGAAATCCCCCAAAATGACCCTTGTGACTTTTGAAAAGTGACTTTTTGCCTTTAATATGTGCTCACTCATGCATGACTTGACGGATCGATCACATTTTCACACAGAAGTTAGGCAATGAGTCCAGAAACACTCCTTCAAACTTATTTTGCTCAAAATTGTTTCGTTAAAAAGATACGGTATTTTGAATAAGGGGGAACTTACTTTTTGTGTAGTGTTTATATTTTTACGGACTGATATATGTTATTGTTTGAAAAAGAAAGAAATTGTGGGAAAGTGGACGGTGACATACGAATTGAATATTTTGTCAGCTCGTGGTAGTGAATCTCGAACTTTGACAAATTTCTCTTGATAAGCACTTATAACTCTTCCCCGTGAGCTTGAACATGAAGTACTCTTTATACTTGCGGTTCAGATAATGGCTTATTCAGTGTTGTTTGCAAGATGTTTTGAACAATTAGAATAATTATCCAACATTTTGTAAATTATGGTTGTTATGTCTTGTGGTTAAAACATCAAACAACTCAATATAAGATGTCCATTTATTACTTTATGGGAAACAACTCTGCATTAGCTGTCTCAAAGCATGTTCCAAGTTCCAGGAAAATAATTGTATGTCACGAGCAATTCATCCAAGTTGTTACTATAACTTTAAAAGGTACCCTGAAAATTGGACAAGACAATAACACGAAAGTGATCAAATAAAAAAGACAAAACTAGGATGTGATGTTATCGTGAATATACTCGTTTCCTGACCAATTCTACTATCATTTGCAAAAGTTTAAGACCATAAGAACATCTCCCATTAAACCACGTTGAAAGCTCAAAACTATTGTTTCTTGAAGATGTTGACGGGCAAGTTGGGTTCAATGTCATTGCTCAAAGGGCACAAGATAGTGTTTACACAATATACACCAACATCAACCAGCTTGGAAGGCAGATTACATAGATTTTTGTGCAAAACTTGGAAGAATCTTCGACAGTAATTTTAAGGCATTGGCACTGTATGGTCATCATACTGCAAAAGGTTCGTCAAGTTCTTGCTTAAAGTTCAAAGTTTAAAGTGCAAAGTTTAATCTGCTATTAAAAGTATTCATGCTGGTGGGAGTAATTTCCCTCTCCCTTGAAGGCAATGGAATAATAACTAATAATGCATTCAACTAACCTTAAAGTAAATGACATGAGGGGTCGCGCTCAATCTGACTGAAACTACTTCCTAGAATCAAGTAAACTATGGCAATGATTATGCCTGTGAAAATCGTGTAGTCCAAACGTTGACTGCATTCTAAAAATAAAAATGTCAACATCACTCGTAGCACGGAAACCCTGCTGTGTGGCTCTCTATGGGCTTATTTTTATCGTCCGCACCCGGGAAAGTATAAGATAACTCCTATGTTATGCTTGATTTTCCTTATTATAACAAATACAGACAAATCCTCCCAGGTGGGAGATCCACTCCTGCTAGGTATAGCTGATGTATATTTCAACTCATTGGTTCTGAGGCATTTTTAACACTTCGGTGCATCGCGACCTGTTCGCGTCCAGGGTTACTCACCTCAGGTACTACTCGGCTGACCTGTCGCCGAGAAGACAAATCTGGATCCATATCGTTTAACTCGAATGACAAATGTCACTGAAGTATCTACCAATGGCATTTATCGTAAAATGAATACACAATGAACCAAATAAATGAGTTAAAATGCATTGTCTTGATAGCATTTGCGATTTTACAGAAAATCGTACAATTTGGAAGGGTTATACACATTAGTCCGAAACAATCCAGTCCCTGGTTAACACACCTGGATTTTTAGCCTAGCACCCAAAGTGTTAAGTGTTCCCAATCATGTCACTAACATTTAACCTCTTTAAGAAGTAATAGTGTTGGATTTTTGTTTTGTACATAGTTTAATGGTAAATGTTGTCGTCTTCAAATTTTGGAAATGATGTTAAAGTCGAACGGACTGAAACCAGAACCTCTAGTCTCAAAACCTGCCTGAAATCATATCAGCTGTCACAATTCATAATCGCAGTTGATTGTAATTGATTATTGGCACGCACGAAGGACAATTTGTTTTCGAACTTTCAGTCATTTCCGACGATGAGCACTGCAACGTAGTGACGTCGTGATTAGATTAGTTTTGAGCATGACATCACGTGACCATACAAAAGTCCCTTTATAATGATTTCTGGACGGGATCTCGGGTCACTTGGTGATTCCGGCGTGACAGCTATACCCCTGTAACCCTCCCATTATCCGGAGGTAATCACAATTGTAAAAGTAACTCTCTTTTACTTCGAAATTGCTTTATTTCCTGCATTATCGTCGTCCTCGTCCTCTTCATTGTCATTCTTGTCGGACTTTTTGTCATCGGCGGCTGAGAAGCCTCGTGGTTGCCCTTTACCTCTGACCTATACAGGAAAGAAAACAAAAGTTATATAAGTAACTGTAGCATCCGTTCCCACAGGCATATAATTAAAATGTTAAAGGCCTCTTGTAACTTCAAGTTTAAGTCCAATTTGAAGTTTCTATTCATGTTTTTCCTCATGTCAGTGAAAGAAGGATTCAAATGGGAACAATGAGACAAATTGCACAGTAACATTATACATGTATCATCACCTCTGTTTTTGCGGGCACCTCTCTAGCAGCCTCATTGCCTTTCATGGCCACGAAAGTGATTCCCCCGGGGGACAAATCCTGTGTTTGAAAACCCATTCACAGCAGCCACCTGTGTTTATATTTTGCCTTTATCGTGGATGGCCACAATACAGGTTTCACTGTTATTTCGATGGGGAACATTGCATGAAAGAAATGACTCGTTTTTATGGAGAAAAATGAACGGCAACAGGTCCTTTACTCTGGGAAGATGATCCCACGACACTAGTATTGAGTCTTAAACTTTCCTCAAGGAGAATAAGCGCTGGCAATTAAACGTCTTGGATCGATTAACAATATAAGCTACAACAAACAAAAACATCAAGAATCGAGAGATAATATACATAAACTTTAATGCCACAAACAATCCGAATTAATATCGCTGTGCTTAAAGCCAAAGTTTAGTTTTAGGGATTTTTATTATTTGAAAGCTTTATGCCCAAAGGTTTATGCCCAAATATCACGTCAATAACAGATTCTTAATGTCTTTCGTTTTTTTTAATTATTAAGGAAAATCTCAGGGGGACCCCGTGATTTTGGGTTTACCCCCGAGATTTTCGACTATGTTTTACATTATAGCATCCAACGGGTTAATAAGGTGTTAAGGTTATCCGAGTTATACCTCATCAGAAAAAGCGGACTCTGCTCCCCCCCCCCCCGACGATTTTGCATTAATTAATGATTATAACAAAACGAAAGAGATTCAGAATCTCTTATTGGTGTGATAAGACTTTTGGGCATAAAGCTTTCAAATATAAAAAATCCCCAAAACTAAACTTGGGCTTTAACATACGGAAATGAAA
>JZLH01S0110871.1:64461-76543 GCA_001188425.1 Eucidaris tribuloides | reverse complement strand
CCAGACTACAAATCGAAAAGTACATCGTATAAAGTCAAAGTTAGAAAACCACAGAAAATGACAGGTAAGAAACACAACAGAAAAAGAAAACAAACACAACAACAAAAACAACACAAATCCGACAAGTGAAAATATTTTGTAATTTTGAAACTAGGGGGCCGGTAGGGTCTAGTATGTACAAAATATTGAATTCTGCTTGTATTTGTTTCTACGATGAAAAAATCGTTCTAAAACTTACCGCAAGTTGGTACAGGTACATCCCACACCCCCATAATGCACCTCCGCCTCGGCGAGCCATTCAACCGAGCTCGTCCCGGGTCCTGGCACACGTAGTCGATCGTCGTCCAGGCCGGGAAAGTGGTGTCGGAGTCCGAGATGTTCACATTCTCACCGATCGTGATGAATTGGACCAGGCCGGTGACAGACGGGGGCCGGGGGCACGGCCGGGACGTCTTCCCGATGTTCGGCTGAGGAACGACTGCAATGAAATCACGAGAAAAAACGATAAAAATAGCATCAGAACTATTGTTGTAGCGAAGGGGAGGGTGCACCACCCCCCCCCCCCAAAAAAAAAAAAAATGGAAGTCTGTAGACGGGTTAACAGGTTAGAAGTTTTACCCTTTTGCCTTGTTCTGGAGATTCAAAATTACTTTTATTTATGTGTCATTAGAGCAAAACTTATTTTCTGTCCCCAACCCCCGTGGAAAACAAAACGCTGAATATGCCATTAATTAGAACTAAGACAAAGTGGTGTAATTAATCAAGCGCCAAGAATACGGTACAATGGAAATTTACCACATACATGTACATATAAAAGGAGCTGCTATAAAACACAAACATAAGACATACGCATGTACATCAAAATTTGACGCAAATCCTATATTTATACAACAGACGATTATTTAAAAAATGCTACAATTCCCATCCAGCCTATTGTTAGAAAACTAGCAACATTATAATCACACACACCGTTCCAATTTTTGACGATTTCATTATTATTCTGTTGTTGTTGCTGTTAGAGGGGGGGGGGTCTGAATTTATACTTGGTGTTTCCAGGCATACACGGTATTTGATCCCCATTTTTTTTTAAATGTATACAGTCATGCCAAACATGGGATCAAATTAACACAGTGTGTGACCTAAATCCCTGAAAACCACGGTATTGATGATACTACTACTACTACTACTACTACTACTACTACTACTACTACTACTACTACTACTACTACTACAGCTACTACTACCACTACTACTACTACAGCTACTACTACTATTACTTCAACTACAGGCTGTTTTCTTTTTTCTTTTCTTCCTCGTCTTCTTTTTCTTCGTGTTATTCTTTCTCTTCTTTTTCTCACTTCCTATTCTTGTTGCAGTGATCCATGTTCGTGTAATTTCAAAACCAGAAATGTTTGCCTTGAACCAATCATGACGTTTCTACATACGTGTTTGATCCAAAAACAACAAAAAGCCACATTTTCATTCTTAGTACATGAACACACATCTCCTTTTAAAATCACATTGTAGGGCGGTCCATTGACGTCTTAGGGTGTTAATGTTAATCCCTAGAGTTTGGTTTCAGAATCAATGTCGTAGGAAGGATTTAAGATCCGCCGCTCTCATGAATGATCTTTATCGTTCAATCTGGCCCAGATTCAAGTTCGTAAAGTTCAAGTCACGTGTCTAATCTCATCTGTTACAATGGAAGAGATTATTAAAACAATATGCTTTTAATAAAATACAAAAGACACATGCCAGGTTCAGTAAAAATGATTGAATGTGTCTAAATAAATTAAAAGGGACGTTATTCTTTTCTTGTTCCAATTCGTTAGATTATTACAATTAACGGTTTCAAGAGTCGTCTACTTAACATTTTAAAATCACTTTTACTACAGAGTTCTGCTTTTATTTGTTTTCCTTTCACATAACTTCAAGTTATAAGTATCATATTAACTATTTACACGTGTGTTTTAGTCTTGTTTAACAAGTGGACGTGTTTTACCAATAAGCTTTCGAAAATGGTTGCAATAACAATAATTGTTGAAAAAAAAGTTGTTAATATAGGGTACAACTTTGTAAAATCAATAATTCTATAAACAATGCCAGGTTATCAAGGTTCTTAAATTTGGTTATTGCTGACGGCTAACAACAAAATGTCTACCGGGCTATAAGATGATGTGCACATGTTCAGTTCTATAAGGTGATATTTCGATCAGGCCTCACTACATTGTGCGCCTTTGAAAGAGAGTGCTCTATCGCAGTGGGCGGGGGAAGCTAAATATTATCCTGATTCTAAGATGAAAGCGAGTCAGGAAGCGGATTATGAAATTATCTCCAGGAAGAGTGGTGCCCTGAACCCCTGACCTTGAAATAAAGCACAATATCCCTATAGCACAAGCACGAGGATGTCTCAGTATAAGGTTAATATTGTGAATCCAGTCTTATCGAGCCGACTTTTGCAAAGGAATGAAACATTTTATATATTGAAAACTGTGATGCTATCATTAGGACACACTCGTTTAATTCACAGTATCAATCAAATATATTCAATGTGATTTTCTATCGTCAAAATGGATTTGATTTGGCAAATGGGCAACTGGGAAATCGGAAATAACCTCTCAGATAGCCATTGTATGATTAATAGAAAATTTAAAACCTCAAAGTATGCTATCATATAAGGATTATGTTTTATATCAAAGGCAGTTTATCTAGAATTACTTTAATCGCCTAATTTATAATAATTCTTTGCATGGATATTCTAAACTGATAGGATTACAATTAGTACTATCTCAGTTATTGTGTATTACTCTCATGCTGCTCAGACACACACACAAAAATTACCACGCCTCACAGCCTCCACCTATCAACGCCCATGCCACTGAAACATTTTACGAGCAATTGATTATGTAGGTCTAATTTTTCCTAAATATTTCAAGTAGTGTGTTGAAATAAGAAAACGCTAATGCATAATGTTAATGAAGATAATTTTTATTATGGACGAACAATATCATATGCGGGGAAATACAAATTACGGAACATGCGAATATACACGTACAATGAAGGACTAATATACTAGTACTGTACCAATTTATTTCATACAAACACCTCCTTCCCCCACCCCCCCCCCCCCCCCAAAAAAAAAAGTAGAAGAAAAAACAGCAACAAAAAATACCCAACTTCACGACATGATATGTCGCCTGTAACTAACTCTCTTCGATAGTTCATGCATCGTACATCACCTCTATGTTTCTGTTTCATTTAAACAATTTATTTCCCATCGCTCAAGTTCAAATGTTGTTTTTGCATCATTACCAATACATTAGAAACCACAGCATTACTCTGGTCAGAATGCGTCAGTGTATGTTTTAGTAATAGACAGTTTTTTTTTTTTATTGGGTATGTGTATAAGTATGAGTATGATGTAACATATTGTAGTGTGTTGGTGTTATTACATTAAGTAACATTGAATTGATTGATTTTCATCATTAACAGATGGGTGAAGGCCATGTGACTCATTAATTCTATTGCCAAAATGGTCACTTTGGTCATTCACTTCTCAACACGTATCAAGATACAGATACACAAACCTTCATAACAATTGCCGAAACATGTTTGTTTAGTCAGACGTTACTACCTTTAATTTTCTAACAATTTGTTTTCAAGACCTACTTCGTTTTCTATGTAATCACATTATTTTCATCTTTTTAAATCAACACACTGAGTCGGTATACGAACATGCAACACGTGTACGCTTGTACAAGTATTTTTCAAACACGATCAAATGGTTTTCATGTGTTGTTTGATACATTTCGCTCAAACTAATCTTTGCGCCGCCTGAAAGTTTAACATTGTATATATATACTGGTATATAAAAAAAAAGGTCATCTTAGAACCTTTAGCAAAATATTGGAGCTAGAAAACTCAATTTTTAGTGCTGATAATAGTGACTTTTAAGACTTTGATATGATTATTGTCTCCTTATAGAGACAAACATCCTAGTCTTAGAACAAACACTGAACGGCAAGCGGTTATTGCGCATTTTTTTAAATTTTTTTATTTCTTAGGTAACTGCTAATTTCAGATTTCCCAGATTATGTCTTTCATAATAGCCTGAGGGCAAGATGATGTTTTGCTTTGCCAGCAGTGGGTGCAAATGAGTTATCGCGCTTTAAGTTCCTGCAGATTTGACCTAAATGAGCAGGGCTTGGATCAGCTATATCCCTGCCTATATTTACTATCTCTCGCCAAAACTCCTTGCTCAGCCTTCTATCTTTGGGCGTGTATGTCTCGACTTCCTGTAGTATGTCTAGCGGGACATATCTTCTACTGTCTTTCCTTTATCTCTTCCCATTGGGTATTCTTAAAACAACGTATTGCCTCATTGATTGTTTTCGTACGTGTAGACCTCCCCTCTCCTATCGCTACAACACTTTGAAGGGAGTCTGGACGCAAGTGTGTATTAATAAAATACTTCCTTTTAGGCTAAATAAAAAAAAAACACATGTTTCTGTCGCCCCGCCGCCTCAGATTTTAGGGCCGCTTGATTTTATTTTTTATTTTTATTTATTCAACAAACTTAGAAAAAAAAGTTAAAAAGAAGAAGTCAAATGCCAAAATTCCATTGCGGATATCTGATGACATAAACACACTCTTCCACACCAACACAGTGATGTTTATATGGCCATGCTTCGCGGCAATTGAATTGGCGTCAATCACCGAGGTTCTTGGTCAAGCGTATGTTGCCCATAAACTGGAGCTCTGGCCTGGTATACATGACCTGATGACTGATGAAATTTTTTCCCCTTGTTTTATTTTTTCTAAGTCGCGTGTATTGTCCAGTAGATGATATGGCATGGCATGTCAGACTCAGATGCAAATTCTATACCCCTTTCAGTAGGGTCTACTACATGGATCCTGGGTGTTGTGACCATGTCATCCCCCTTTTTTTTTGAAGTGTAGATAGTAGGCCTATGGCTTGTTTTGGTACATGCCCTTTGTTTCCTTTTTGTCTTTTTTTTTACAGTATTTGTTGCTAGTAAAACATTGTATATGTTCAGCTTTACTACAATATGTTTCTATTATATTTGATGATTCGTTTTGATTTGGAACGTACATGAAAATGCTTAAAATGTCAGATGGCTGCCATCTTGAAATAAAAATAAAATAAATAAAAAGCCCCTCTTTTTCATTTTTTTCAAAAACTCGGACGAGAAACATATATTTTTTTTACTTGGCCTAATTGATTGATGGTCCGACATAAGTTCCTTCGTAAAACAAAATGTTCAGCGATCTTAGCAAAGTGGTCCGTTAACGCTATGGGAGCAGTAGACTATCGATGAAGCCGGTTGTTCCTTGGTATCGGCACTACGATCGCTTTTTTCCATTGTTTAGGAACAACCCGTTCGCAGTGAACGGGCAGTTTAACACATGACATAACGGTGTGCTGAGTTCATACGCAAACATTTTTTGAAGTTTTGCTGGAACACCATCTTGGGCCACACGATTTCCCCACTTTTAGTTTAGATAGTCCTTGAAGACTTCCACGGTTTTACGGTTAGCGGTTTTGTGCATGGTAGGTATGTTGGTAGTTGAGTGAGATCCATGGGAGGTATATCACTAGCTATGTTCCCAAATTTGACGTTGATGGCGTTCGCGATATCTAAGGGTTTGCGTTTGTTCAATAGACCATTTTCATAATGTATGCAAATTTTATGCATACCTTTTTGACAAAGGTTACTTTGACAACCTAATAGCTTGCCGGAGGCTTGGCGGAAGCTTGCCGGACATAGCAACAACTAATGTATGCAGGTTGCATTTCCAGCATTGAAAATGTAATTCATAGGAACAGGCTGAAGGAAATGACTCGTCACTAGGCTTCGGAAGACAAAACATCCATAAATTTGAATACATTATTGAAACTAGTTTTATTCCCGGCACATTAATTACTTGTTCTGACTGATGATTGATGACGTCATCAATTTGATGTGTTTGGTACACGAAGCTGGATCATCGCGTTTTAACCGAAGGACACGCTCATTTAAACTCTTCTTAGCGAGTTTAATGCTACGCGAATGATTTTATTATCGGCTACTTGTTCAGCTCTTGTTTATTAGCGCTGTTCAAAAAATCGCTGACGTTTGGCCAATCAATGTCTTAATCACTTCGGTGTTATCCATGGCTTTGCTTTATGGTGCACTCTAACACTTACAGGGAATCCTCATTTATTTTACACTAGGGTTTATAAAGCGTCACATTTTTTCCGTGTAACTGTGTTGATTCTACGACTTCTTCCAACATATGAGTAGAAATCCATTCCCAAAGCTGCCTAGCAACGAATCGCGGATCGGCCTTACTATACGCTTTGAATGTTCTGTTGTGATGGCTTGGTTGTGATACTTATTTTGGTTGCACCAGACTGGCGTTGTGATCGCTTTCGGAGGGGGACATGGTAACTGGGTTCTTCATAATGAACTTGAATGCGTTAAAAATTTTGATCAGATGGCGCATAACATAGATCTTTTTTTTTATATTTAATATGTTTTATTATAGTCAAATCATCCCGCATCTCACATACTTTATCAAATAATTTATAATGATTCATGATAGAGTAGAATAAATAAAAGTGACAAGGAAATATCTAACATTCGATACAGCAGTTAATTTAAAACCAAGTACAGGATACCGTGATCAGCAACGAGCCACCATGTGATACGCCCAGTGATTAATAGAAATCTTCCCCACCCTTCACCAAGAGCAGACAGCCACCGAGAGGACAACAGGATTTTAAAATACATTTCATTTACCCCAAGTATATCAGGATCCACCAAGTCGCACCCACCAGGCTACAGTATCTATCCTGGTATTTGACCACACGTACACACGCCGATAAACATAGATCTTGCATCTGATGTTGATAATATCCAATTAGGCACGATGGTGTAGTAACGCACCAAGTAAATATCTTTGAGAGAAAATGTGACATTTTAGATTTTATTCTCGAGTGCTTAAACGACGACCTTTTTAAGAGGATTCTTCATTTGGACGGTTTGGCAAGTAATTGGGGAGTAGTGGGACGTGCTTATTATTATAGCCAATCTGTCTTCCCCTGGAAACTGGAAGACCGACAAAAGCGCCTGCATACAGTTGAATTCTGGATGCACACGAAATATAAGCCGCTATAACCTTTCCTTCTTGCCTCCATAACACTTTGTAATTTAATATTTAAAATGTGATAGAGTTAACATCTGTGGAGCTTCAATTAAAAAAAATGTCAAACTTATGATATCTGAGCCTTCATATAGTGTTCAAATGGACAAATAAACAACCCTAGAATACAAAGTTTTCAGAAAATTATGCCTGCCAATGGCGAGCGGTATGCACTGAATAAACATTTCTACTCCGGTGATGATAAAATAGACTAGATCTGCACACATTGTTAAATGTCATTAGGGAGAAACATGGGCAGAGTGAATCGCGGTTCAATTTGAATGCTCTGTAGATGTTTCACTTTTTTAAAGCTCTACTATAATCATCATTTGTGAAACATAATTTTTTCCAGGGGCTTCATTCTTAGACTCTTATCAAAGACATTGGAGCGTGGAGGTTTTGTTATGCTCATCATTTTTTTTTATAACTGTGGTAAATGTTGCGCCAGGGATTTAAGGTACCCTATATATGGGCTTATTGGTCCGAAAGGGGTGGGGTGATGTCGCGTTAGGCGTGTGTTGACGTTAAACGCTGAAGATTCGGGTCCAAAGGCCCCCCCCCCCCCTGTTGTTTGGCGAAAGGCTGCGTCGTTGAAGGCACGTTCGCACCGTCGCGTTGACTTGGAACCGACCTTTTCGTCCAAGCCCCCCCCCCCCCTCCCGGTTTAACCGGAAAGGGTGTGTTTATAATTACTGATACATTTATTACCAGTTTATTTTCAGTGATGTTATTTTCAAATATAACAAAACTGCTTTTATATTAATTTTTGGTCAATACACTTGCCAATTTTCACGTATAAATAGTGGATTTCAATCATTTTAAAGCATTGCCCAATTTGAGGGTATTGTCTTATTTCTGTTTTGGAAAAAATCCATGCGATTGATCGTTTCATTGCACGTTTAGGTGGATGACCGTTAAATATGAATACTCGTCATTAATTGAAAATAATGTGTATATAATAATCATAATTAGATAATAATAATAATAATAATAATAATCAATAATAATAATAATAATAATATCAATGGATGATATAATAATTAATAATATAATAACCAAAGATGGCAGATACCACCTTCCAATAGCCACATTGGCGGCCAATTTTCACTCCAAAATCATTCTATAATTCATCTTTGGAGACAAAATTTTCAACCATTTTTTACAGATTACATACAAACAACACGCACACATAAAACAGACACATCTTCACAAAATATATGAGCAGGCGTCTGAAGTGTAAGAATATAGTAAGGTAGCGGTTCTAAAGATTTAAACGTGTGTGAATTTGCCTGACCGAATTCAATTTTGCCTTGCCCTTCTATGGGACACATCTGCGTAAAGCTTTTATAATTTGGGGGCGGACAACCAAATTATCTCCAAGATATACATTATAGTCACATAAAAATGTCAGTTGTGAAGAAATACAATGCGCGCGGCTGGCGGCCCCATATGCCGCTGGTTCCGCTGCCTGCCCAGCGCGGCCGGAGAGTCGGGTAAATGCTCTGCAGGTACCGTGTACGTGCTGCTGCCCACACGTGGTTCCATTGGACATATGCTCCGGCGACAAATGCTCCGACGACAAATTGCTCGAAAAATCGCACAAATGCTCCGCAACATTTGCTCCGCTGACAAATGCTCCGGCGACATTTGCTCCGACGACCAACCTGCTCCGGGGACATTTGCTCCAGGCGACATTTTGCTCGACGATGATTTACTCCGGCGACAAATTGCATCCGGCGACATTTGCTCTGCGACAATTGTCGAGGTGCGACAAATGCTCCGTGCACATATTGTCCGGCGACTAATTGCTCGAACGCGCTGCGACTCAA
Organism: Eucidaris tribuloides; assembly: GCA_001188425.1. NCBI lineage: Eukaryota > Metazoa > Echinodermata > Echinoidea > Cidaroida > Cidaridae > Eucidaris > Eucidaris tribuloides. The sequence continues at coordinate 67,508 of JZLH01S0110871.1, read as the reverse complement.
ATGCTCCGGCGACAAAAATGCTCGCGGCGAACATTGCTCCGGACGGACAAATGCTCCGAGAGACAATTGCTCCGGCGACTATTTTCTCCGCGCGAACATTTGCCCTCCGGGCGACATAGTTCATAAGCAATGCGACAAATGCTCCGGCGACATTTGCTCCTGCGACAATTGCTCCGAAGGTCGCGGACAAATGCTCGGCGACATTTGCATCCAAACGACAATTGCTCGCCTAAGGCAGCCACAATTGCTCCTAGACATTTGCATTTGCTACGGTGACATATGTTCGGCTACAATTAGCTCGGAACAATTGCTCCTACGACAAGTTGTCGCTTCCGTTGGACAATTGCTCGGGCCGACAATTGCCTCCTACGACATTTGGATCCTGTCGACAATATATCGGCGACAATTGCTCCGACATATTGCTATTTAAAGGTGTGGGCAATTTGTCCAACGCAATTTGCTTTTATGCTGTTCTGCTATCTATTGAGCTATCCCAATTTACAATGCATTGGTTCTTCTTCCAAACACTGTCATTTTAATTTTACAGCTACTATTAATATATGAATTAAATCTTTGTTGTGAATTATATATAGGGTTTTAGTTCGAAATTTTTGCCGTGTTTACTCAAGATATAATTATGTACGCTATACACAGGTAATCACATAAAATTCTTCATCTTGACTGGATTATTTAAACAAGGTGCTCACATGTCAACTAATGTCTTTAATAAGATTACTTATGAGATTAAAACTTACTCATAATATTTCTAAAATTTCGTAACGCTTTAGGAAAATTACTATTCAATTTACGGCGACGTTTGTAAGGATATCTATTGACGCAAGCACCTGTAATTGTTCTTGTCTGTATACACGATGATTAGATAGTAAACAAGACAGGAGTCGGTTCATTGGATGTAACACTCTCAGGCCAACTATATACGAAACCCCCTTTTCACTTTAGATTTGCGTTATTTAGGATTTAAAAAAATACCCAATTAGTTCACCGGATTGCTCAACGTTATTCCGAAAAATGCAAACAACCCTTGGTGTGGGAGGGGGACCCTTCCCCATCCGAACGCTTTCGCGCTCTCCTCACTTGCGTTTTCCCACGATTGTAGATAATCATTACCCTCCCCCCCCCTCCCCAACTCTCCGTCGAGGAAAAAATTCATTGCGTTACGGGCCTAAGCTCCTGTTTAGTTATATTGGTAATTTGGTGCTAAACAACTTCCAGAAAGAAGCATAATTTTTACTTAAGTCTGAAACGGATGAATAGTGTGATGAAAATAAACTATTCTTTTTTTATTGATGAAACATCAGAAAGCAATGTAGAATCACAACAGTAACTTTTTTGCATAAACACCAGAACAGTAATGCCCGAAACGGAGTGAAAACAAAGAGGCCTTTTTAAATACTGAAATAAGTTTTCTTTACTTCTGGAAGTATAAAGGGGTTTACTGTTTTTGTATAGGACTATGATATAGAACATTTTTTTTTTATTGCTAGCAGAGCAATTTATACGATTTAAAACCAAGTTACAATTTTTCGCTATATTTTCACTATATATAGCATTCCAATAGGGTTACATAAGGCGTTTAAAGTTGGATAGGCTAACATTGTGGAGCTTCAATTAAAAAAATTGTCAAACTTTGATATCCTGAGTACATTAGTAGTGCTTTCAATGGGCCACAATAAACACCCTAGAATTACAAAAGTTTTGAAAAGTTACACTGCCAAATGGCATATGATATGCATGATAAACAATTAGAAATCGGCGCGAGTTTTAATAGCCTAGATGTACACACAGTAAGTCTATGCGGAGGAATGGGCAACGTCGGAATTCTTGATCACCTACGATTTTCACTTTTTTAGCACTGCTGCTCTTTTCAGATAAGGTACATTACTCATATAACTTTCTTCTTTGTCTTCTTAGTTATTTTTTTCTTGTAAATTAATTAGTGAAATCGGGGGGAGGGGGCGGGAAACCCGAGAATTTTCGCGTTTTATATTTTACATTATAGCATTCCAAGGGTATATAGGTTATATGGTATACCTCATCTATAAAAGAGCAGGAGTCTGTTCTTTCAGGATGAGGTTTAACAGCATGTAACCTAAAGCCTTTTTAACCTTTGGCTGCTATAATTAAATATAGGCCGAAAATCTCGCGTTCCCCCCCCCCCAGATCTTTTCATTAATTAATTTAAAAAAAAAAACTAACACATTCAGAATCTATTATTGCAGGGTTATGACTTTCGGGCATAAAGCTGTTTCAAATAAAAAACAAAATCCCCAAAACTAAACTATCGGCTGTAAAACTATTGAGGAACAAACCTTCGATTAGATTATAATTAGTTATTTATTTATTTCGTTCTATTCAACAGGGGGTGGTCTCTTCAAGCAAGAGGTCCTGCTCTCCCAATAGAGCCCTGCCTCATAATAAAAATTTTCCCACATTCATCATTTACACATTAAAAATATGAAGAAAACGAATATAAGTAGTGACAATCATATAAATTAAAAATTATATATTAAAAAAAGATTATTATAAATACAGATATTTGATTCAAAGTAGATTACGAGTAAGTTACCATAAATGAAATTGGCTAAACTAAATTAACGAAAAGAATAAGAAAAAAAGGTCACACACTTAACAAACAACGATGGTTTATTATTGATAAAATGAGCATATGAATAAATCGTTGCGTATATATATTAAAGGAGGAACAGAAAATGTTAAATCGGCCATTTTGCTGTTTGAAACTTTTGTAGTGTATTGAAAGTTTTGAATTATAACCTGGTAGTTTATTTGAACGCTTTGGCACCACTGAATGATTGACATGGTCTGATTTTGTAATCGGTTTAACATTTTGGAATAGATAATGACTGTTTTACAGCTATCGTGTACATATATACACTTGTCGTTGATAATACATGAAGTTAAGGGTACGTCGGTGATAAATCATTTAAGATTTTAATTTATCTTATACACTGTTCATGGTATTTATCCTTTGTTGTTACTGATTGCCAGTTTCATATGAATTATCTCTT
>JZLH01S0110871.1:36011-38353 GCA_001188425.1 Eucidaris tribuloides | reverse complement strand
GGCAGGGCACTTATCTAGAACACAAGAAAACAAATGGATTAAAAAAACGAACAAACAGACAAACAAACAAACTAAGAGAATAGCACAGGAGAACAGTCAAGAGATTGAAGCAGACTGAGGTAGACAAAGGGGAAGATGGGGGATTATTACACAAACACAACAGCATGGAATATAATGCCAAAAGAAAGAAAGAAATGAAAATTGATTTAGGAAGGCTTCATGCAAGAATGTTTTTCCCCCAATATTGGTGAGGAATACCATTGACAAAAAGCTGTATTGTCAAACGCACGGGACCAAGTCTATATGACGAAATTCAGCTTGGGATGATCACAAAATTATATTTCACAATTCCCTGGTAAAATACTGAATAATACGGGCAGAGGTGCATGCGTGGAGGGGGGGGGGGGGCTTGCACCAGACTCAGCGTCGGACCTGGGATTTGAGTAACAAACAGAGTAATTTGAGGGTTTTCAATAGGTAAAGCTCAAGACCTTCCGAAACCTCCACCTTGTATGGCAGGCCCCTGGACCCCATCCAAAAGCGCTTGCCCTCTCACATTGTTCAGCATTCCCTCCATGAATTTCATGTCCGCCATGTACAAGAAAAGATACTCGTTTGGACTCTTTACCATTTCGTGTTTCACGTTGCCAAACATCTCAAAATGCAGGTATATTAATGTTTAAGTGCACATAGAGAACATGTACAGTAAAGATAAATGAAGTGCATTGAACTTAATGGTTGAAACAGCATACCCTTGTGCGTCTATAGTATAAGAGTTTAGGGCCAGGGACACTTTCCAGGTAATTAAGTGGCAGACATTCAAGTCCTCTCCCAGTGTTTAAAACGAGATACAATAATTGTATGTTACATCTAAGTGTAGTTTAGAAGAACTACGTCTGCGCCCACACGGTTTGAAGGATAGGAGGGCAGGACTTTCAGACCCAAGAAATACACAGTTCGAAATAATGTGCATCACATGGGGTCGTTCTGTCCTAACAGATGGACATCAGGTAGCGTGACTTCTTGGACTTTCCCCGATTCCCTTTCCGATTTAACTTTAATGTTTTTTTTTATTTTACAACAAATTTCTGATTAGACCGTTAATTAAAATGAATAAATCCAACCCTCAGGAAAATTAAGTGCAATTTCCCTGTGAAAGTATCACACGAAGAATCTGATAGGCAATGTCCGCTGACACAGTTGGAAATTCTGAAAGAGCATTGATTTCATACTGAGACGGAAGCTTGAATTGTTCAACTCTTCTTGCAATTCCAACGATACTTGTTATGTAAAGTATATATTATTCTAACTTTATTTTTACATCGACATTAATTATGTCAACTCGTATTGTCGGTACAAAATGAGGAAGATTTCGGACACTTTCTACCTACAGGAAATAACCTACAACACCCACAACATTTACCAATTAGCATCATTCTTTACCAATTGGCAACATTCTTTACCCGTCTCCACTTTAATGGAATACCACAATACGTGCCTCGGTTGAGTTGAAGGATTTACAAGACTTAGCTGGTACTTTACAACGGACCATTTGTCATTGTTATATATTGTAATTTCTTCTTCAATAGAAGCTGTTCAACGATTTTTGACGTATGAGTAAGATGAGGCATAAATATAAATAAACACAGTGTTATATTATCGTCGTGGGTGGTAAAATGTGACCTCATGGTATTAGACAGGGTGTGAAAATGTAATCCCGGGTCACTGATATAGAATTCCTAATCCAACGATACTTTTGTTCTTACTAGATAATCATTATCGTACCGGCAGTACCGGAATGTTCCCAGAGTAGTGCGTGTGCCATCCCACTCTAGGGAACGACTAGAACTATGCTACAGGTACATGTACACTTCTAAACCTGAAGGCAGGTACACAGGGACAGACACAACACACATCACAATAACCTAACCCATAATTCCCATAATTTCACGGATATCCCCTGGATTGCTAAGAATATCGTCGTGCGTCTGAAAAGGTGGATTTTCCACGAAGGTCACTTGTCTAAACAAGACAAAAGAGTGACTGTTTGAAGAGAGAATATCAATGAATTTCGAGTAAATTCCTCATAAATTTATGCAGTTAATTTTCGGCAAAATCCCCTTATTAACTAAGTGACTCCACCGGTCAGTCCGGCAATCCCTAACATGCTTGATATAGTCACTTCGCAGAGGGAAATTCAGAGAACCCACCCCCGTACTTTAAAGGCCCAATGTCAAGGGTCAACTCAGGATAACAAGTAGTCTTGGAGTACAGGCACATATTCACGAACACGAACTGTTGCAATGCCATAGTGTACAGATTGTGGGAGGAAAACAAATACT
>JZLH01S0110871.1:16011-33511 GCA_001188425.1 Eucidaris tribuloides | reverse complement strand
TGTGAAGGAGTTTTGAGGAAAGTTCGGTGGGGAGTTATCAAGGGTTAAAGAATGATCCTTTATTTTCTTTACTCTACTTTGCGATTACCGTTGTCCCTTCTTTTCCTTTGTGTACTGACTTTCATTTGAAATTACCATAACGTGTAATGTGTATGAAGTCATATTTCATGTCTAGTGGAGGGCTACTGCTGCCTGCCAATCGTACCATTTCCCTTTAAAGATTGATTCCAGGATTTGCAAGTCCATCACTTCCCTTCATTATCATTACCAAACGCCGGTAGTTTAGTACTTACAAATTGTGTGTTGAAAGTTTGAGATCCATACGTCATGAGTTTGTTGTTTTATGAGAAAAACTAATAACGATATGCTACCAGAATATTGTTCTTTCCACAAGTTTAAATTTTGCTCAAACTGCGGATCACGGTTCGCATGACCAGCGGAGCACACCGATTGGTTAAACGGCTAAACTCCGCGCGACCTTCGGCTAACAGCTGATCGGACAATTTTGGAACTAGCGGAACGGTCTGTGCACATTAACGTCACTGTGTAAATTTTGAAGTTTAAACGTCCAGATTTTCATCAAAACTACGTATTCTACCCAGAGGTTCTCTGGCAGGTACTAATCTTCACATTTTGAACGATTTGAGCTGATTTCATTCATTTTGCCGTTTTCTGGCGTGAAAATCCCGTACTCTGTCTTTAATGTGCGTGAAATTCGTTAGGTCGTGCATCAACATCTCCAAGGGCTATTCCTTGAAATCAACCTTAGCAAAGTTATGGTGCATACACTGCCCGATAACGACAGTCAGAAATTGAATGAGAAGAGAGTGATAGTGATATCTTGTTGATGTTCCGTCAAGAGTGGAAGTGATCTTTAAAATTTTGTCTATCAACCAAGGGCATGAATGGAAAGATAAGAACTTACTAAAAGGTAGTAGGCTGAATGTAGAGCGGCCCTAATTTCATGGCTACCGGGCCGGACAGTTAAAGTCTTACGTTTGGACACTAGCCAAATACTAAGTCTTCCTTCACTTGCCGACATATCTACACCTTTAAAGAGAATACACAGTACTGGTTGATTACTTGCAGAACACACATTTTTACATCAACTGCTTTCTAAACCTTCTGTGAACAGATGGTATTCTAAAAATGTCACTACCCAGTTACAGGAAAGAGTATTGAAAACAACAAACACTTTCGTTTGGACATATCTGTTACACAAATCCCCACTACTGACAAAGTACTAACACAGAAATCAATACGTGGGACTGAGGTAATTGTTCCATACACACCTGCAGCAACGGAGCTTACTCCGAGGGTACTCAAACTGCCATTCCTCAGCTTTTTATATGCATATCAAGTGAATTAGTCCCACATTATAATGCAAATGTAATTACTCTCACTGGAAACCAATGAAATGTGAAGTTTTGATGAAAGATTTTCAGCATCAACCGGTACTGTGTGTTCTCTTTAACGATCTATACCAGATTTACGAATGGTTTGTCGAATACTGACTTCAATCTGTTACGGTTTGAATATAGTCAGACAAATTGAAAGTACAGTGGCGACCAAAGTATCGTCACGTTCCGAACGCGTGCAAACGCGATCCCAGAAACGAATTTCGTTTCAATAAACGCAAGGCACGCATTTGCTACGCTGGCATTACGTTTCGTCGCGTTTGAACATCGTTTCAAGGAACGCGTTTCTGTGAACGCGCTTGGAACGTGACGATACTTTCGGTCGCCACTGTATTCCCAGACACGTGCATTTAACATAAATGAAGAGAAATACTACAGAGTTGCGCAATTAAAGCGAACGCAAGAAATACCACTTTAACAACTACAGTGACAGCAAAAATCAAACTGTTACCGAAAAGATTAATGGCGATACAAATGAATGGAATTACTGCAGACAGTTTATATGGAACCAATTGAGTGACTGTAAACACGCCAAGAAAATGAATGTTCAAGTTAAACAAATTAAAAAAATGTCCATCTTGGACTAAGAACGACCAAAACAGCAGCAACAACAACAAACTATTTAATATCGATTACATTATTAGTAATATACTGGCAATTACCAGGTCATATCTCCCATTGAGTTGCCAAATACCGAACGGAAAGAGCTGCCATTAGGCCTAATGTGCTCCACCCCACCTCGCTTAGTGTCAATCCAACTGAATAAACTGAAATTTTCGTCATGTGACGTGTTGTGTTTGTTTGCGTGTTTACTCCATTGTTTAAAACACAATAGAGCATAACGGGGAAATAAAAGCAAAATAAGCAATAATACAGAAACAACTGTTCTGGTCTCTTTTCCTCAATCTCCTGCGACGACAGGATAGTATTAATCCGTTGCCTCCGAGATTCTGAAAATTCCATAGAGTTAACACAGAACTCATTCGGTTCTCGTAGCCAACGGGTTAATTCTTCGGAGGATACATGCTCGGTCCCCGGGGAGGCACCCCCATGAGCAATACCTCAACAATCCGCTAGAGGAGGTTATTTATCAGGGGAGGACGTGAGGTGACACACTCTTACAGGCTAATACGGTTAATTCTGAGTGATGAATCAGTGTACAGCTCCCAACAGTCTCTGCTGCCTGCCATGACAGACAGCATCGAACATGCCTCGCGATAAAATACGTTCGCAGAAATCCGCAGTTTAGAAGATTCATAGAGAAGCCACCCTTTAGAGATGTATTGCCAACTTTGCGCCTCGTATTCGTGAGGTAGTAAGGGGAGATACGTGCTAAACTTAGCTTTTCTGGCATGCTCTGGGAAAGGGATATACGCCTCAATTACTCACCTTGAATGCCCGCAGTTGCAGTAACTTTGTTTTACTTGTACACACATTTATTGAGCATGCAGATAAGTAGATAGATAGTTAAATATGGCAATATATACGATGAAGATGGATAGGAGAGTTTGATGAAAGATGGAGCTTATCGAGCTAAAAAGAGTATAGCTTGTCGACAAGTTGTCGTTATAGATCAACGGAAAAGGAATGAATGAATCAATCAATATTTCAGTCTATTTACATGCAATTACATTTTGGTCAGTGGCTGTTGTACGATAGATGATACGCCGTCCAGCTTCACAATTTTGCAAGGTTTCAAATAACCAAAGCTGCTTGACCCTTTGGCATAAATATTGTACGAAAGGTGTGCAAACAAATATATGAGCAATACATTTTCCAACTTTAACTGGTTCCTTGTAGATATTAAATGGATTTGCGGAAAATATAACAGCAGTTGTATTTATCCACCTGAAACTCTTCATGAAGACCATATACAATTTGTTTTAAACAATTGTCCACAATGTTGAACATTGGGTGATTTCAAGTTTGGTGTTGAAATCTGGTGTTAGTGTTGTAACAACACTAACACCAGCTATAACACCGTACTTGAAGTCAGGCCTGGTGTCAGGGTTGACCTCGAAAATTATGACGTACTTCCGGAAGTTGGTGTTGAAGCTGGTGTTGAAAATCGTCTGCTAAACCGAGTACCGTGGTTGGTGTTTGTGATTTAAACCCTAGGGTTTAGGCAATTCGTGATTTCAAGTTCGGTGTTGGTGTTAGTGTTGGCCTTGTGAGTGGCAGAGCCGACATGCTCGTGTGTGTGTTGGCTATGGAGAAAGCTTCGCTGTGCGACGCAAACCGCTGAAAGAGCCTTTCCCCTTAAAAACTTACATAATTCGCCAAATTCATATTAAACTTCCATATATGAATAGAGAAAAGTAACTTGCCTTTCAGATTCATACAAGTTTTTTGGCTGGCAGTACTGATTTGGTGTCATTTTTGTAAGATTAGTCCAAAAATTTCGGCCATCGGCGTGACTTTCTGCCAACGCCATGAATCGCGCGTGACGTCACTCGGTGTTATGTGATCGATAGTACAATCGGTATAGTCTGCTTCAAGGCAGTGGATCTCATTTGCAAACATCCCCACAGACCAGGAAAAGATAACCCATGCCCTTAGGCTATTGATGAAGGGCATGTGTGTGAAATCTGGAAGTCAGTAATTACCTAGAATTTCAAAAATGCGAAAGAAAAACAATAGCCGTTTAGTGTACGTTCTATGGTAGGAATTTTTTCCTCGCGAGAAAAAAAATTCAAATCAGAGACTAACGGTCACTATAATTCCACTAAAACTGAGTTTCCAGCTCCTAATGTTGCTTAAGGTTCATAGATGGCATTTTCTTCTAAATGCCATTGTATTTACACAATCTTAGTTTTTAGGCATGCAAAAGAGATCCCCTGCCTTTAAACCGAGCTCGGTGTTGGAACTCGGTTTAGCAGACGATTTTGTTTCCTCGACACTAACACCAACACCAACACCGAACTTGAAATCACCCATTGTCGTAAAGATTGTGTCAGGGATGTGCAAGTCCATGACTTCCCTTCATTATCAATACCAAACGGTAGTTTAGTACTTACAAATGGTGTGTTGAAAATTTGAGATCCAGACGTCATGAATTTGTTGTTTTATGAGAAAAACTAAAAACGACATGTTACCAGAATGTTGTTCTTTCCGTGAGTTTCAATTTTGCTCAAACTGCGAATCGCGGTTATTGTGTAACGTCCGCAAGACCAGCGGAGAGCACTGATTGGCTAAATGGCTATTACCTCCGCACGACCTTTGGCTAACGGCTGATCGGACAATTTTGGAACGGCACGTGCACGTTTGACATCGCGGATTTTTTGAAAATGCTTCTGAGTAATTTGAAATAGGATGAAGTTTAACCGTCCAGATTTTCACCAAAACTCAATATTTTACGCCAAGTCTCAGGGTGTTGTATATTATATTATCTTCACATTGGGGATAGTGGGAGTTTCAGTGGAATTTCATTCAATTTAGATGTTTTTTGACGTGCAAATCAATGCACAATCTTTAACCTTTTTAGCACAACACTACAGATACCGCCGCAAGCATATCGAGTTGTGTTGCAATGATGTTGAGCGGGATGTTAAAGGTTTAGGGATTGAATGGAACACTGAAAATGCCTCAAAGAACCAAATGCAGTTCGAAATATATACCAACCAATACACCATGCAGCTGGCAGTGAATTCTCCCAGCTCAAAGGATTTGTCTCTAATTTGTTTACTTAAGGAGAATCAAGCATAAACATAGGAGTATCTTATTTTTTCCGGGGACGCTAAAAATAAGCCCCATAGAGAGCCACACAGCAGGTTTCCGTGCTACGAGTGATATTGACATTGTTTATTTTAGAATGAGGCAACGTTTGACTACAAGATTTTCACAGGAGAATCCTTGCATAGCTTACTTGATTCTAGAATAGTTTCAGCCCAAGTTGAGGACTACCCCCAATCATGTCATTTACCTTTAAGTGTTCAAAAACGAGTTAACGAGTCATAGATATGACCTACAAAATATTGTAGCGTCACCCATACACAGAATAATGTATTTAAATCGAATAATCAGCACGTTCGACCTGGTCAGGATTGGTCAGACTGTGTGGGTAGGGTTAGACCGTCCGGTTTAGGTTATCCACACAATAAACTGATTAATCACCTATCTAGAAGGACATACTATGGGACAATTACTGTATGAAACCATCCTAAGGCCCATAGTGGAACCAAAGCATGTACAAGTACTAATCAGTCAAAAACACCCTTTTCGCAGAACACGGATGATTCATTTTTACGGAGACTTCAAACAATTTGATTGATAGATTGGTTATATGAATGAATGAATTAATTGATTGGTTGATTGGTTGATTGATTGGTTGATTGATTGATTGATTGATTGATTGATTGATTGATTGATTGATGATTTTTTTTTTCAATTTTGATTGATTGATATGTCGTGAAGATGCTTCAAAATAAAAGCCGAAATATCGAAGACTCATCATGGCTCTAATCGGAGTCATCTGTCTGTTGTATTCAAGAGTACTTTGTAGATAATTATGTATTTATTAATTTATTTCATATAACACTTTATTTGATAAACTAGTGATACGGGAAGGGTAGGGTGGTATGTAACTGAACAAAACATTGCTTTTGGAGAATTATATCAGTCAGTAACAATTATCTCAGCCTATCCGTCTGTACTTATGTCAAAGTTTGGTTGCCAATCAATGTTGTTTTGCACGAATTGTTCAAGTCCGATTGTAATCTTAGCAGGGTCACACGAGCACACTCGTACCTTCATTTTACAGTACAATTGTACTTTTCAAAGTAGATTGTCGACACTATAAGGGACCAATGTTTGCATGTTCTATGAATATGATAGAGTTAGAAATATGACGGGCGGAAGTAAATCACGAAGCCATAGTAAACCAATGGGAATGACTAGCAGCTTTATACCCATGAGGACAATTCCCCAGATAATTTTGAGTATTGTATTCTGGGTTTAGTTCATTAGATCTAACATTTCCATGTATTTCGAGAAATAAACTTGTTCCTTGGAAAAGGGGGGCCTGGCTAACTACACTCATGCTCATAATTATGGAATATTTTAGAACATTTTAGAAGTTGTCATTTTTCCGTGAACGGTACATTTGAGATTAATATTTGCTCACCCCAGGTGAAACAATTATAATCTAAGAATTTCAGGAATGCTGAGCATTTTGTAGCGTCCGACTCGACACTAAAACCTCTGTTTATAAATGGCGGTATTGTTGTTGTTGTTGAGTCACGTGGTGGTTACGCGCGTTATAAGACTTGTAACAGACAATTCTGATGTTAATTTAATGATAAAAGATATTAGATACAAATTAATCCGTTTGGGGGTTGTTTTTTTAATTACTTTAATTTAATACTTCTTTCGTGATTTTTGTGGATTTAAAAAAAAATAAATATGTAATTGTTATTGCGCTCAAACGTATTTTAGTTTTTAATTTAGTCCTTTCAGGAAATCCAAAAATTGCTTCACATACTGCGTTTTTGTGAAATAAACACATGTCTTGAAAATTTTGGACGATATAGGAGAAAGGAACTTAAGTATCCACAAAATATTCCATAATTATGAGCATGGGTGTATTAACTTATCTATTCAAGGCTGCTGTATCAAGGCATATGACGATAATACCATAACCCCAGTTGCAGAACATCATAGACGATATGTTGTTGCATGAACTGATAATTCAACGTGGAATGTTGGAGGCGCGTATGGTAACCTAAAGTCGACTTCTGGAAGACTTATATCATTTAACTTTTTGAGGACATTGTAATCTGGAAGAATTATTGCCGTTCATATTCTGCGCACATGTCTGTCTTTAATTTTCTCTGAGAGCACGATTCGGCCTCCATCTGTTTCCGTCGCATCAATCTTTACAAAGAAACCTCCTTCGTCTTGTACCACATAATAATGTCGATCTTATATCATGGGCGTGATTCCTAATTTGTTTATCTTTTTTATTTTTTTTATTTAACCGTGTGTTTGAGTATTTTGTGTTTTCTTGTGTGTGTTTGTTTGTATGCAAAATTGTACCACATTGTGGGAGAGTTACATTAATTCACCCCAAATCCTAGAAGTTTCAAAATCACTTGCCTGATGTCTCCTTTGTACAAACATATTCGGAAAGGTTCAAAACCTCCTCCTTCTTCTCCTCTTAGGTATGCGCACATTCGACAGATGGCTTATTCAGATTGCCGGTTAATGTATTTAGATGGGTTAATCTTTACACCCACTTCAGATAAATGTTAGGGAAAAAGATAATGCAAAAGCCCTCTGTTTTTAGTGGCACTGCAGATGCAAAACATGGTCATCAAGGCACTACTCGCTGTATCACTTACTACCTCGTCGTGTGATTGACATACAGAACTTAGCTTTATATCCACTCTGTGGCAAAAGGTCACCAATGTTACACGTTTTCTATAGCATTAACGTCCCTTTACCAAAAAGTAAATATGTTCAAAGTTTGATGACCTTCTGCCAGCCAGACGTCTACTACTTTCGATACTTATCCATGTGTTCAAGAGAGTCTTTAAAATCTGTGTCTTTGTATAGGTGTGTTTAAATTCGACAGATGGCTTATTCAGATTGTCGTTTTACGTATTTCAATGGATTAATATTCACACCCACCTTAGATAAGTGGCAGGGAAAATAATACGTGGATTTTTATCATAAAGTCTTTCTTCCGTTACTATTTATACTTACAGACTTGACTTCCAAGGTTTTTCAAACATATAGAGCGTTAATATATGAAGTGGTGAAATCAGTTTTGTAGCAAAATAAAGATCGAGTCAAATCCATATGACGTCAGATTGTATTCCAATCACGGTAATAGGCAGTTCAACATGTTCAAGGCTTGAGTTGAGAGGTTTAGATCTTCGCTATTCGTAATTAGTAAACCATGTGTCCAAGTGCAGGAGGCTAATGCGTTAATTACCTCGTCTTTCGGCTCTGAACTTGAAGTTCAAGATACTTTATCCGTCGTTCTTCACGAAAAGAAAAAGCTTCGTCAGTCATAGTGATGTTGGAATTTTCTCATCAATACTCCATCACAGTATCATATGACTCAACTGAACTATTACTGATACATGTTTGGGAATATTTGGTCACTTTGCAGTTTGTATAGGATCGAAGCAAGCAGTAAATATAAAGTGTGAGTAAAAGGGGGAATCCTGATTCAATCCGAAATGTCTAAAAATCGAGAAGCTGATATCAGATGATAACATATCATTTTACTTTCACGAGGTATATTGGTCATTCATATTCGGTCATAGGTGACTGCTCAGCATTGTTTTTTTTTGTAACAAAACGTCAAAATTGCGTTTGTTCATAGTTTGTTATGCATGATGACCAGGCCAGTTCATTCACAAGAAGTAACCATTTATGCATGCATACCACAAACAAAACACTTGGTTAAAAGCAATTTTGGCAGTTTAGACATCAAAATTGATTGCTGAGCAATCACGCGCAACGGAAATTAAATAACAAACATAACAATTGAGAGTAACATTACTAAGCTATCATTCCTTGATATTAAATTATGATTTTTTCCTTCAAATTTGAGACGCTTTGGATTGCATCTTCGGGTTTTCCTTTTTTGATGCACCTTGTATATCAAAGGTAAATTTCATGAATGGGGGTAGTCCGCAACTTGGGGTAAAAACTATTCTAGAATCAAGTAAACTATGCAAGAATTCCACTGTGAAAATTTTGTATTCACAAGTTGACTCATTTTAAAATAACTTCAACCGCATGCTTTGTAACACACACATCTGTAGTGTAGGTTTCTATTGGATTTAATTCCCTCGAGCCTCGAGAGAATTAAACTGCTGGCCTGTTCATGCTTGATTAAGCAAACTAAAGAAAAATCCTTCCAGCCAATCCAACCGGTGTATATTTGGTACATCTTTCAACCAGTTTGGTTCAATAGGCATTCTTTTATTTCTCCATTGCAATCATGTCACTGAGCTTTAAGGATTAATTTGGTGAATGTATTTTACTTTGAAGGTAACCATTTTCTTCATCAGTGAATTGAATGTGTTGAGATGGAAATACTCTCATATTGATCACAGTTAAGGGATTATAAGGCGGCCGAAATTTAGCTACCAATTCAGGTTGAAAAAGGTGAGAAGAAGGGTCTAGGACGGGGAGGAGGGAGGCATTTGGATGGAGGGAATGTGAACATCTGGATGCTCGCTTGAAAGTCAAGTTCATGCCACTGCGTGGTCATAAATTCCACCCATTTGTTTGTACAGAGTCTGAAATCCAGTTCACTTGGACATGCCTCGGCTCGGAACGTCGATTCCGAGTTAATCTATTCAGGAAATTACTGTTTATCACCATTAATATAACTTAAGTATTTCATAGGATACGAATTTCCTCTTCTGTTGAGTAGGCGATGGCCCATTCTAGACGTGTCCTGTCATCACATTTTGGTACAAGGGCTGGCTTTGATCTTTTCAATAAAATTGTGACGGAAGTCTCAAAACAAGCGATAAATTCGCGGCCGCTGAGGTTTTCATGTTTATTGAAGATTTATTTTAGTAGATTTATAAAATTTTCAGGATATCTGGCAACAAAATCAAAACGGATAAAATTGTATTTAAGCCAATAATAGACGGATTCATTCTTCATTGATTCAGATCATCTGGCCTTGTCCGTGTTTTATTTAACTCATCTATAAAATGAGAAGACTTCAACAAGTCAAAGTGAAATAGCCCAAACAGCTATGTTTAATCATTTACCATGTTTACCATATTCACTGTAAATGAGGAAATTCCCAGCAAACTCAGTAGATGATTTGATTTATGGTATGTATTTCATAGAACATGTAGAAATGATGAGAGTAAAACGCAGCATCAATACCACCGTATCTCTATCTAATGTTAGATACTCCTTTCCAGCATCTGAGAAAAATTTGCTTCGAAAGGCTTGTTCTAATAGTCACATTCACGTCATGTTGACGTGACATGTTACGTGACGTGACTTTTTAGGACAAGCCCTACGAATATCCTCTCCGACACTTGAAGTGGTTCACAGATTCACAGCTATCATACAGATAGATGGAGCTAACTTCGGAAACTACGGAACGATTTCTTCAGAGACGGAACAACAGACATCCCAACCGAGTGAGTAACAGCCAAGTTATAATCAAGGTAATAGAGCCGTCAAGGTTCAAGGTTCCTCGTCACAGGTGGTAAGGATCAGAGAGATCATGTATGACATGGCAAATTCGGGATGACTCTATATATGTCTCAATTAGGTCTCGATGACTTTGTCTTGCTCATCAAGCAACTTGATAATCAAAGGTATTATAGCGAAATCACCTGTCATTGATCTTGCCGACGTTGTCGTCTACAGAACAGATATTGTGAAACCTTTGAAAAAATACTATTAGGGCGCCTAAATGTGTCACTTGGTGGTATTTCATGTTCACTTATCGCGTATTAAAGACTAATGCCATACAGATTAGCTCTGAAACGTGATGTGCTGTTGAACAATATGTTGCTGCATATAGTAACTCGTGCTTCTTAAGAATTGTAATATTAATCTCCAATGAGCTTTACTCGAAGACGAATACGGGAACCTCCTGTCAAAACTTTGACTTACGAACATGCGGGTTGCCATGGTAACGAAGAAGCGTTAACACAACCGCTCATCAAGTCGCCAGATGCAAACTTTGTGAATAATGATGTAATGCAAAAACAATGTCGTAGTTGATAGTTACCTCGCGATAGATCATTCTTTTATCAGATATCTCTTTTTATAATCTATTTATTTGTTTTTATGCAAGAAAAATGAGTTTGCTTCATGCCTGAAAGGTTGTGATAACATTATTTTATTGACTTTCAGAATGATTTTGAATCACGAGGAATGCCAGAGACCTCAGAACTAAATTGTTTGTTTTGGATATCAATCAGCAACGGAAACCCTAATATGAATGAGACATATCATTGCTACACGATGGAGAGACAATTGAGTCTTCTCTGTATGGCTGATATTGAATCACTTTTAATAACGCTACATTTTCCTTAGTTTTAAGGTGGAAGATGATAGATTTCGTCGGTAATTACACCTAAAATGATAATATGATAAAGTTATGTCAGTATCTTTAACAGAATATCAGATCATGGATAAAAATTATAAATCTGGTACTAGCACTTGTGAGTAGCCTTGATACATGATCGTCTTAAACCTATTATTCATTGGAATTCAATGTGGACTTCAGTTCCTTGGATACACCGAAGCTATTTATTGGCATTCCCGGGCAAATGACAAGTTGTTGCAAATGCTGGCGAGTCAAACAACTTGAACATGACGTATCTTGTGTTTATATGAACACATTAATCTTTGGGTGATGATCCATTTTAGTGCAGCTGGACATTTATGTTTGATGGAAAAGGTATATGAAACATCTTTGGTACTTGGGCTGAGTATTCGCGTTCCCATGGAAGATTTAAATCCTTAAGAGCTCTAGCCATTAATTACTTTGTGGCAGACCGAGATTGAAAAAACAGGAATGATCTGTAATCTAAGATACCACTCAATATACTTCATATCACACACACGGCCCGTAATGCTGATAGCTGGCAAGTAAAATCTCCGCTGGAGCGTCTGGCCCCGTGACTGCGATGATGTTAAGTTTAATTACACATGTACTGTGGTGATATATTTGGATACATACGACCAAACATCTTCAATTTGTTGCCAAATACCACGCTGGGCATTGCGGTCCCTAACTGGAAACGGTTAATAATGCTAATAACGAAGCTTTGACGTAACGGTAGACCGTGTTTTACGGCAGATAGTCACTTTCCATCCTCCAACAGAGACACCTAAATAAATGCAACATTACTTCATAATTATTTGCGCCAGTGCGCAGACCTTTTATTATGCAAGCCCAACCAACATTATATCGTCTACATGCATGACATGTGTTTATACTTATCTGCTTATAGGCAGAATGTTAGAGCCCACCCATTTTTTCCACTGTTTTTTTTTTTTTTTACTATCTCTCTTTCTTCAAGAATTCTCTTTCGCGTTTCTTTTATTTCGTTCTTTCTAACTTCCTTCCTCCAATTCTGCCTCCTTTCTTTGTTCTTTCTGGTTCATTCTTTCTTTCTTAGTTTCTACCATTCTTTCGTTTTTCATGTCTCCCCTCCTCTCTTTTTTCTTCATTTCTTTCTTCTTTCGCTTTTTTCTTGTTCTACTTCGAAGTTTCTTCCTTCATTTCTTTCCTCTTTCGATTCTTCACAGCTTCCTCTCCCCGTGGTTTTATTGTAATAATTATTTTGATTGTAATCCCACTTAATGCGTCTCAAATTTTCCCGATGATGTCAATTTCATATGCAATGACAAGTGTCAGGATTGGGAAAGGTCAAAAATGTCTCAATAATCGGATGAGTTGAAACACATGACAACATTCATACTGAATGACGTTTTCTCCCAGGCTTGGAGAGTTGGCTTGAATAGGTTCGGGTGAATTATCTTTATAGCATCACCAAGACATAATTAGAATCATAAAGCTACATAACAAATTTCACTTTCACGATTCCAATTTGATACAAGGAGGACGAAACATTTTGACTGTAAAACATCTGAAGCACTGTTTAGATAAAAACTGGTCATATTTTGCTTGAATCAACAATTGGCAAGATTGGCAGTAGGACTCCATGTTAGACATAATAATACCAGAATCGGGAAAAATATTATTGTAAGTCATTGAAGAGCACGTAGCATTATGTATATTTTCTATGACAAAACAGTCGTCTCCCGCCCCGAGTTTTTAAATTTCCATAAATTTCTCAAAAAATTAAAAAAAACTTTTAGACCGTGTCAATTTCAGAGCATTGATAAAATGATGCAATGACGCTTGTCCATCTAAACACACAGAAGAAGAACATTTCATTGTCACCATTTCCCAAAACTCTGTTTGGTGTTTAACAGTGTGCTGATGCATGCAAAGTTTCGACTATAACGAGTCCATTTGCAGCAACAATATGTACAACAAAATGTAGTTCAACAATTACAACAAAAATAACTCTCTCTTGTGATTCCGTACTGTCCCATGTACTGATGTACAGATGTATATATTATTATATGCCAAGTGCCGCATCCTATAATGTTAAACCACTTTATCATCTTCTCTTGCCCGTCACGCACGCAGTGCATTCCTTCGATTCCGATCCCATCACACATCGTGAATTCAATGTAACCAGCCTGACATTAAAGCCATCTGCTGGAAGAGATGGATTGGACACACACTGTCAACGTGAAGACCGATTATTAATTATCAAGTCAATGCTTTCGAAATCATCGACATCGTTAACTGTACTGTAGCATGTTATGTGTACGAATACCAATGCTGAATTGGAATAGATTGTGTTAAAGGAGTGCTGGTTTGATTCAACTGTACGAAATTATTGTCTGATATGATTTGTAAACAAACAGCAACATGAACGATACCGCATAATGTTAATTCTCCTCCTCTTCCTATTCGTTCTTTCTACAATTGACTTCCACTACTGCTGGTTTTACTACTGCTGCTACCACCACCACCACCACCACCGCCACTATACTTCTACTACTAATACTACTAAATAGTACTTCTACTACTACTACTACTACTACTACTACTACTACTACTACTACTACTACTACTACTACTACTACTACCACTACTACTACTACTACTACTACTGCTACTACTACTACTACTACTATCACTATTACTACTGAAACTACTACTACTACTACTACTACTACTACTACTACTTCTAATACTACTACAACTACCTACTACTGCTACTACTACTACTACTCCTACTTCTGCTACAAACTTCTGCTGTAACTATAGTATATCCATCAATATGACATCATGGTAATTGACATTTCATATTGTTAACATATCATCCATATGATTTTAGTAGGCCTATTGTTCAATTAATGGGTCCCCAAACGTCAAAATTCAATGTCATTTCAAATAAAATTGTTTACGAGGTTGTACGGCATATGTTTAGTTCATTCAACTTGGCTATATTGTACGAGGGAAATGTCGTTAACATTTTACAACATCCCACACAAGTTAGCAATAACTTAGCATGAAACTGCAGTATCCATCGTGCAAGTGCAAATACACTTCACTAATAAAAGGACTTTGGACACTGTTTAATCAGTTTCATTTTTCTGGTAAAAACAGTCCGTGTGTTGTTTTTATGAGAGAGGAACTTATAGATCAAATAGAGCGTGTTAACTATAATCTGTAGCACGAGAGACATACACATTACATGGTAATTATGCAATTGAATATAAAATGATGTATAATGGATTAAATGGATTTACTGATTGATTGATTGATTGAGTGAGTGAGTGAGTGAGTGAGTGAGTGAGTGAGTGAGTGATTGATTGAGTCCTAATTGATTGATTAATTGATTGATTGATTGATTGGTTGATTGATTGATTTGTTGGTTGGTTGATTTGTTGGTTGGTTGGTTGGTTGGTTGGTTGGTTGGTTTTGTTGGTTGGTTGATCCATTGATTCGTTGGTTGGTTGGTTAGTTGGTTGGTTGGTTGGTTAGTTGATTGGCTGATCAGTTGATTGACTGATTGATTGTTTGTTTAGTTGATTGATTTATTGGTAACTACTTTTATTTAATTTGTTGGTCGGTCGATTGATTGGTTGATTCACATTCATTCAGTGATTTCAGTGATCTCCGAATCTTGCTGTATAATTTAAAGTAAGGTACCAATTTCCAAATATAGTCATTCTATTTTTTTCGCCAAATGCAGCGCAAGAACGTTACTCTAGTCAATATATATATGCAATGGAAATGCAGTCGTTATTTCATTTGTTTATGCAGTACAATTACAGTATCAATATTCCCATAACCCTATAGTTTTGGTCAAATTACGAATTATGTTTACTTGATACGTTACGTCAATGGTTAATATTACATGTATCTCGGACTAAGGTATGGCCGCTATTTAGGAGAACTGGGGTATGAACTTTGGAACACTACTATTATGTGGGTCGGTCCCGCAACATATAATCAGCAATTTATATCTCAGCGAAATAAAATCACAGGTGTATGAACGGATGAAAGCGTTTATTTCCTGTTCCGAAAAAAAAGTGATTGGAATTGTATTTAATAATAATTCAATTTGATTTTTAGTTATACTTACCGGTTACTGCAGCGTGTGCTAGGATCAGCAATAAAATCCATCTAATCGCATTTCCAGTATTTATAAAATCCATATTTCAATGCGTTGATGTGCGGCTCCTCGTTCGAAAAGAGCAGACGATGTCCCACGTGTAAGTCCTGACAGACTATTCAACAAAATTCATCCAATTAATTTAGAAAGTTAGAGCAAGCTCTTAGTTTAACGGCCATGAGCAATTACCGAATGCGTGGATCATTCGCGTATCTGCCAAGTATGTCGTGACAATAAAGATATAGTTCCCACGAGATAGTTCTGATGAGGAGGATGTTCCCTGGACTCCACAAATGGTAAACAACAGATAGCCCAGCGCTCAGCGACACTGGTATCACATTGATATTGTTATGACGGAAAACTTGTGGCGCTCGCGACAGTCGCGTGCTTCTCTGATAACTGTTGGAGGCGTGTTGCGATACGATATTAGAGATACGCTGCGAAGTAGAGCGGCGTACGTGTCTGACCTCCGAATTGATACCGACGTGTAGTCTCTCGCTAGTCGTTATTTTGTAAAGCTGACTCGAGTCACGTAGTGACAATATAGAAGCATGTGATGTGAGATATTTGAGAAGGGGAAAAACAGCACTAGTGAACACCTGTTAACAGGCACGCGATAACTCACTGGAGGGGACTACAATGATAATGAAGAAAACAAGATGAATTTAGTAAATAGGAACTGGTAAAACACTTTTGAAATACTTTGTATACAGTAATTTCATTTTTTAAAGGAAATGTTGCTGCTAAAGAGATTGAAATTCTTTAAGAAGACTAATCACAAATTCCCTTCTCTGAAAGTTAAGCATGATACAAACTTGCTCCGATAAAAATATGAAAAAGAAACAAAATAACAAAAAAAACATTAGTTCTTTTAATGTTTAGAAGCAATGTCCTAAAACTAGTTCACATCAGGATTGAATACGACCCCACCCCTTTTTACCATTTTAAATGAATATCAATATTTTAAATGTTATCCATACTATATAGGCCTGCTACAGGCAGTCTGCACAACTGATTTAGAGGGTGAGGACATGCCTTCCCACTTGGAACTCGGTTACTTTCGGAGAAAAAAAAAGTTTCAGTAAGTCCGCCCTCTCTCGATGACTGATACCTGTCACCCAAGGGACTCATCGGGCAAGCAAGGGAGATTTTCTCTTTGCGACGAGTGTGTTGCCTTTAGTGTGTATGCAATCAAAGAAATTAGACAAGTGTCTTGGCCGAATGAACGGGATCAACGAGTCTGGTGTCGAGACGTCAGTCATGTAGGGAATGTGCCGATTGCAGGGAGGTGATCAATGAAATAAATTTCTTTTCATCCTTTTGCATTAGTAAATTGGAAAGTTCGTAGACCGGTTAGCTGTAAAAATACAGATTGTAGACACAACACTTGATTTAATTAGGAGTGACACAGGAATAGATGTCGGCATCCCTCTCAAACAAATATGACGTGCTATTGTCTGACTTGGTGCTGTAACTAGAACCCATTGCTGTATAGAACGCAATACTTTCAGTACGTTTCGCACGAAGCATGAAATTTCAACACTATTAGTAGAGCGGCTAAGCTGAAAAATTGTGCACTTTTTGATAAAAGCACCAAACTTTCTACATGTCTAGTACATGTCAAAAGATTAAATTTAAAAGGGGGAGCCCAGTCCAATTAACCCCCTGGGGGCCACAGGAGGTCAATGAACTTTTTTGCTAAAATTCCTTAGGTGGTTGGGCAATACTGAAGATGAATACTTGATAAAACCTTCTTTTACCATAAATGTGGGTTCATATTAAAGAAGATTAAATTTTCTATAAGATGAAACCACATTCAAATGTCTATGTGGTGATCTTCACGGCACATTTGGGTCAAAAACACCATTTTTAATA
>JZLH01S0110855.1:5922-30039 GCA_001188425.1 Eucidaris tribuloides | reverse complement strand
TGCGGCGTGCGCTGGTGCCTTCCGACGTTACCATACCGCGAATTCGCAGTTTGAGCAAAATTGAAACTCACGGAAATGAACAACATTCTGGTACATGTCGTTATAGTTTTTTCCTCAAATAAATAAAACAAATTCATGAACGTGTGGATTCTCAAACTTTCAAGAACACCATTTTGTAAGTACTAAACTACCGTTTGGTATTGATAATCGAAGGGAAGATAATGGACGTGCACCATCCCTGACAACAATCTTTAAAGCTTGATTTTTCCCTCAAGTCAAAAAATAGAGCGCCAGTAGAATGACAGAAGAAGAAATTAGTTTGTCTTAACTCTCAAGGAGAGGGATAGATGAGGAACTTTAAGCAGAATGAGAAGAAGAAGAAGAATCAGTAAATGCTTACTCTTCAAGGAGAGGGAAGTAGATGAGGAACTTTAACAAGAATGAGAGAACCAAAAGAATCAACTAAATCTACTCTTCAACGGAGAAGGGAAGTAGAATGAGGAACTTTAAGCAGTAATGAGAGAACAAGAAAGAATAAAGTAAATCTACATCTTCAAGGAGAGGGAAGTACGATGAAGGAAAACTTAACAGAGTGGAGAGAACAAGAAGAATCAGTAATCTTACTGCTTCAAGGAGAGGGAGTAGATGACTGATTGGTCAAACGGCTAACCTCCGCACGACATTTAGCTAACGGCTGATCGGACAATTTTGGAACGGCACGTGCACGTTTGACGTGGCGGATTTTTTGAAAATGCTTCTGAGTAATTTGAAAAAGTATGAAGTTTAACCGTCCAGATTTTCACCAAAACTCAATATTTTACCCCAAGTCTCTATGAGAGGTGTTTATTTATATCAATCTTCACATTGGATATGATTTCAGCTGATTTCATTCATTTAGATGTTTTTTGACGTGCAAATCAATGACACAGGCTTTAACCTTAATTTAACTGGGCTATTTAAGACCAGGTTTTTACTGGGGGAGGGGAGTTAAATTGACCCCCCTCCCCCTTCAGATCTCAGCCGCTGATCGCGCAGTTGCCGCGAAAATTTGCATGTGCGTAGAGCCAGATGTAAACTACACGACTGTATAGTAAAATTTTCAAAAAATTAATGTTTTCTATTTTTTAAGTAATTAATTATGCAAATAAGGGCATTAAATTATGTTTCGCCTACAACTCACTAACAATGGCTATTAGAATACTTATTTTTGATTTTTGGTGAAAATATTCATTCTGACATTTCTCACAATTATCTACAAAAAAATTTGCCAAATTGGAATTAATTTCTTATGTATTTTATTGTTTTGTGAATTTCTTATGTATTTCTTTGTTTTTTCGACCTTTTGTTTTCTGTTGTTTTTCTGATGAAATTTGTTGGAGACACTTTTGCAATCATAAACAGCATAAAATTAATTCATGTCAAGCAGTAAAAGCAAAAATATTCATACATTTATGATTTTAGGCTGAAAACACAATTTCCATTGATTTTGTTCACGAACTCACATTTTTGAGTGATTTTGGGGTTGACATGCATGCATAAAAAGTCGTACAGCATCGTGATGGTATGTACTATGTTTTAGCTCACCTGAGCCAAAGGCTCAAGTGAGCTTTTGCGATCGCTTTTTGTCCGTCGTGCGTCGTTCGTCGTGCGTCGTTCGTCGTGCGTAAACTTTTACACATTTTCAGCTTCTTCTTCAAAATGCATGATTGGATTTGGCCCAAACTTGGCAGGAATGATCCTTAGGGGGTGGGGATTCAAGGGTCCTCAACTGGTACACCTGGTCCCCCGGGGGGCCCAGGGGCAGGGCCCTAAAGGGCCAAAAGTACGTAGTTTTCAAACATCTTCTTCTCTAATCCAGAATATAGTTAATTAAGCCGCTTTGTGTATAGATACCTCTATATGTGCTGAATTAATGTTCCTCATGACAATGCCAGGGTGGTCCTGTTTGGCCCCCAAGGGGGCAAAAGTTTGGGGGTAGGGCCCTATAGCAATAATTCACATTCACAACAATGGATTTAGACCAAACTTCGTGGGAATGATCCTCAGGGGAGGTAAAAGAGGGATTCCTGGGATGGTACGCCAGGCCCCGCCCCTGGGGGGCCCAGGGGGCAGGGCCCATAAGGCGCCAAACTAGGGTAACTTTCTAACCACAAGCCATTTGTAACCAAACTTGGGTGGTAGATGCATAACAGGGACCTCAATGTTATTTGGGGTCAAAGGTCACATATGTAGGTCAAAGGTCAAATGATAATCAAGTTTCTCTTTGGTTGGATATTGGCCTTCTTCTCTAGATCCAGAAATAGTTTAGTTAAGCCACTTTGTGTGTAGATACCTCTATATGTGCTGAATTAATGTTCCTCATGACAATGCCAGGGTGGCCCCGTTTGGCCCCAAGGGCGGGCAAAAGTTTGGGGGTAGGGCCCTATAGCAATAATTCACATTCACATCAATGGATTTAGACCAAAACTTAGTGGGAATGATCCTCAGGGGAGGGGAAAGAGGGTTCTGGAATGGTACACCCAGCCCCTCCCCCCCCCCCCCCACCGGGACCCAGGGGACAGGGCCCATAAGGGCCCAAACTAGGTAACTTCTAACCACAAGCCCATTTGTAACCAAACTGGGTGGTAGATGCATATTAACAGGGACCTCAATGTTATTTGGGGGTCAAGGTCACATATGTAGCGTCAAAGGTCAAATGTTAAGATACTAGGGCGTGCCTTGTTTTTAATAAAAACGGATGTTAGAATATAATTTAACTTGGCAAAATCAGCTATATGGCAAGGGGATGGCAAAGTTTTTCACTGGTTCATTTGGCTACCTTGGTGCCTAGATATCAGGCTCGAGGGCCAAAACTATATGTATAACTGATGTTTTTTCTATGGGTACCAATAGAGAGTTTGCGAGACCTCAGATGAGCGTCGTGCCCCCGGGGCTCTTGTTCGAAAATGATTCTCAAAGATGCGCAAGACTTGAAAGTAAAAAGTCAGCGAGCGACGCAATAAAAAAAATTTGGTGGCGGCATGGTCGCGAAATTCGTCGGGGGGGGGGGGGGGGAGGGGGGGAGTTCAAATTGACCCCCCCCCCCAAGTTATATATAGGTCAAGATTTAGTATAGTTATTACTCTCAGTTACTCAGGTGATGAGAACAGAAACTGCGCTGTAGCTGATTGAGTGGGAAAGGCCGTGGCTTCCTAACATTGAGAGCCTGGTTCCAAACCTGCTACAGCCGGCATTTGTGTCCTTGGGTAAGACACTTCACCAGCATTACCTCTCTCCACCCAGGAGTATAAATAGGTACCTGACAGCACTGAGAAAGCTATTTGTGAATGAATTAGCAAGTGCCTAACAAGCTACTGGTGCTGAGGATTACTCCCCAGGGAGTGGAGGTGGTGCACAATAATGTGCAGGCTGGACATGGGTCCAATGATCAGGGGATAATGTGATGTCGTGTGAGCATTAATGCTGTGATACAAGATGATAAACCCCGCACATTTACTTTTACCTTTACTGAAACAAATGGGATTGCCTCTTTTGTCTCTTGCCACAGGAGCTCTTGTTGACATCTACAATACTTGATTTATGTTACTACGTGGCACTCCCGTTATAACGAACATGGTTACAACAAAATTTCGATACAACGAAGTAAAAGTTCTGGTCCCAAAATCATTACCATTGAGGTCTATGGTGAAAAATTTGGTTACAATGAACACTTTTAGAGCGAAATTCCCATTACAACGAAGCCATTTCTGAGCCCAATGTTCAACTAGACTTTAATTCGACACTGAGACGAATTGGTGATCCGCGTAAATGCTCCGATCATTAAATCTAAACAAAACGTGACAAATATTCTATACCAAGTATCATTACATGCTGAAATATGTCCCTGATCACTTCAAATTCTCCATCTAACATTAATTCAACATTCGACGCATGCATACGCCCCGACGCGCGCGCACTTATGACTAGCACCAGTGATGACCTTTGACGTGAAGTTGCTGTGTATCAAGTTTGGTTACTTTAGTCGACTCCAGTCATGAGATATGCACGAAATAGGATTTTTCTTTGTGACGTCATAGATGACGTCACAACAATTTGGCATAGAAAGCGATGCCTGAAATGCGCTCAGGCAAACGGTACAGGTCAATGAAAGCACGTACCTCACGCTTCCTCAACTCCTTTGTTCCGCTCTCTATCCGTAAATACTATGAACTTCAATGAATACGCCCATATCTTGTCACTTTGCCAGTCATCTTTACCGCATTAAATTCCATCTCTTCAACCAGTTTAACATATCGTATATAATGACAAAATATAGCTATAATGACAATAACAATGGCAATAATAATAAATTCTGCTCACCACTTTTAATCTCAATATTATATACCTAAATGAATTAATTTGTGTACGATGACTATAACAGAAAATGTATTTGTGTATTTTGTGTAAATGTGTGTAACTATATCAATTGAATTTGTATTTGCATTGTGTAGTATAATTTATGTCAATATTGTATGTATATATATGCCAACAAATGAATTTCCGCTGAGGACAATAAAAATAATGAATCTGAAATGAATCTGAATCTGTAATCTACACGTCATAGTCTAGCAGAATAAGCAATAAAAAGTAGGGGTCACCGTTAATTTTAGAGAGTTATGAGTGATTTAAAAATGTCCATCATTCACTACGTGTGCATGTGCGCGCATTTCATTTCTCTGGACTTATTATGATATTTTGGATCCATGTGGTCTGAAAAGGGTTCTAACTGATGTAGAATTCAGTCACAAATCTAAATCCATCGAAAAAACGACGGTATTCGGACGGGAAAGGAATGTGCGCGAAAAAAACACAGGCGTATGCGCATGCACTAAAATACTCCAAATGACGTGAAACATATAGTGTTGTTAATAAGAAGTCATTTGGAGCATTTTGAAATTTTGACGTGCCCGTACGCACGCATTGTGGCGCACGCGCGCACACGTGGCAAGGTCCAGCAGTTGACCCTTGACCTCAATTTTACGTTGGTCCAATTTGATTGCATAATTGTATTTCAATAATGAGATATTGACAAATGTCTGTTTTCACTATTGACGTCATGGATGCTCTATGACGTTAAAATGATTACCATGCCAAGGTATTTACATGGGACAAAACTATGCTTAGTTAAAAGACTATTGGTGTCATCGTTCTTGAGTTATCGTCTGAACAAAAAATGACCAGAAATATACATGAATAAATAAAGATTTTTACAACATCTATGGTGATAAATACATAACAAATGCATTCCATTACAACAAAATAGAGATATCAGAAGGTAGTGCGATGAAACTTGATCGCCTCGTGTGCATGTGATCGTGATTGAGAGAATGAGTCTCACTCCCTGGCCCTTCACGCAAGCATCATATCACAGTACACTCGGGAGGTGTGGAGTGGGTGTGTGTCTCAAATACTTTGTTATGATTGGTGAGAATAGTGCGTCCAACCCGAGAGAGGATGGGTGTGCATGTGGAGTGCAATCATTGCTGCGTGCATGCTGACCATGCTGCCAGGAAATGTTGAATAGGAAGAATAAGGGCTCATTTATGAACAATAATCGGGGACGCAGCGCGACTTCTGAAATTCAAAGCAGCTTTTACAATTCGGTGCGCTATCTTGTCAACGCCTATTACGTTTATTACGTCCGTTTTACAATTTTTACGCCCCGTATTCGCATACTTTACAAGTAACATTTTGATACATGAAAAAAAATGTTCTTACTGTTTTGGTTTTGTTTTGCGTCCTCTATAATCCCGGGCTGTAATTATCTATTTGGGCGCATTTCATGCTGCTTAAATGTTCAATTTACTGTCCGTGATTTCAGTTTTCTGTTCTCCAAAAAAATGTTGATTTGAAAATATTTTTACAATCTCTATAAATGTAAAATTGATCCAGATTTATGCCACATCAAAGTGCCTAACATTGCCTTTCCCCTTTCATTATAAGTACAATATACATGGACAATGTAATAGACACAACACACACAAAATTTTAGTGTTTTCATTGTATGTTTTACTTATTCGGTTACAATGAAATTTCGATATAACGAAATAAAAGCGTCGGTCCCGAGGACTTCGTTATAGCGGGAGTGCACTACATAGGCATGTCTTTCCACCTTCAGTAAATTACTACTCTTCTTTTACTGACCCTTCCAACACTTCTGTTCTTTTCATCACTTCATAATGCAGGATGGCCAAAGAGTTTGACATGGAGTTAGTCTTCTTCAAGAAGTTCCGTCAAATATTTGAAGAGAACTACGAAACCACAGACAACAAAAACCTGATCACCAAGATGCAAGCACTGGAGGTTTGTATATATGTGACCTGTTGCCACCAAATTCACCATTGGTTGGAAAGAGATGATATTGTGTTTTTCAAACAGTCTGAAAGTAGAGACTCTATGCTGTGAAATGGAGTGTAAACTGTTTATGGTGGATGAAGTAAACCTGTTAAAAGAGCAGTAACATCATTGGGAGAAATAAAAAATGCCTCACAAACCAAACTGGTGGAAAGATATACCAGTCTATACACAAACTGGAGTATATCTCCTAGCTGGAAGGATTAGTCTTGAATTTGTTTACGTAAAGGTTAGTGACATGATTGGGAACACTTGAAAATACAAGATTTTCACATTAGAATCCTTGCATAGTTTACTTGATTCTAGAGTAGTTTCAGCCCAAGTTGAGGACTACCCCCAATCATGTCATTTACCTTTAAGGAGAATCAAGTATAAACATACCAGCAATTTATTTCTCTCAAGCCCCGAGAGAAATTAATCCCACAGAAAGCTATGCAATAAATTTGTCTGTCACAAGGCATACTGATGGAAGTTATTTTGAAGTGAGTCAACTTTTGGCTACAAAATTTTTACAGTAGAATCCTTGCACAGTTTACTTGATTCTAGAATAGTTTTACCCCAAGTTGAAGACTGCCCCAATCATGTCATTTACCTTTAAAACAACACTCACAAGTTTGAATATCACATAAGTCATTATCAGGAAAAGGGAGAAAAATGACCTCAAATATTGTGCTCGTTTAATGTGCGATGTGAAGAGCCTGTTCCTGTGTGAGGCAATAAAGTTACAATCAAAACTCTGCATCAACATACTATGAAGCTGTTATTGGATTAAAGGCATCATATAAGAATATTTCCATGTAAAAATAAATGTGAGCTACATGATATCCCATGCTACTAGTGTCTTTGATAAGGTGTAAAAATGAAGCCCTGAAAGCATTACAGTTCAAAATGATGATTAAGTGTTTAAAAAAAGTAAAAATCATTTATAATAATAATAATGGGTTCTTATAGTGCGCTATTCACAATAGTACCATAGTGCTTACACATTATTATTACCCCGGTCACTAGATACAATTTAATCCAGCACTTATAGTGCTCACTCTACACTCCCTGGGAAACATTCCAGTCAGTCACCATTTTACAGGCTTGCACATGCTGAACAACCAACATAAATATTCCCATCCTACCGGGTACCAATTTATACACCTGGGTAGAGAGCAGCATGTGGATGAAAATGCCTTGCTGAAGGGCATCCGTGTTGGGCTCCAGCCGGGCTTGAACCGACTACCCTTGGATTGGGAGACAAGCGATCTACCGCTCAGCCATGACATGTCCAATTAAGAGACCATTACAGTTTTCCCCATAGACTGCTGTTTTTGCAGAATTGGCCGAGAATGATTCATGTGCCAATTTTTATCCGTACATATTTTACAAGTGACAGCATAGTAGTCTGGACTTTAGTGCTCTAGGGTTTTATTTGTCCATTCAAACACACTCAGATGGACAGAAGCAGAGTTTGACAATTTTTGAAATGGGTCTTCTACAATGTGATATAGTCACACACATAATCCTTTTATTTAGGTAAGTTTCATTGTCCAATGTTTCATAATCTTTAATGGGTTGTTGGGTTGTTATACCACATAGATTTGTTACATGAGGCCCAGTTTATCCTGCACTTCCAGCAAAAACATGGTCAAGGTGATTTCAGAAGAGCCATACATCTCAATCACTTCTGACCCTCAAATTTTGACAGATGATAGAGGAGTTTATGGTCTTTCAGAAAATTGCAAAATCCCGAAATCAACTTTTCCACCCCATTTGACTTTGTCGTGTCTTTATGCAAAAACTTGATTGTGACTCATTGTGGCAGCAGGTTACATTGGTTTGAATTCTAGCCAAAATTTGTTCGAGAGATTTTACCTTAATTCCACCCAAAACATCTTGGCTTTCAAATGTCAAATGATTCATCATATATATATGTCACAAACTTTGACCTACAAATCCCTAATTTTGAACACGGCATTTTTATGTACAGTTCTGAGCAAAAATGATTTGGTGTGCAAATAAAAAAAGCTGTCTTTAATGTAGTACATGTATGTGTATGTTTCTTGCAGCAATATCCACCAGACAAATTCAGCAAGCCGGCCAGCCCAAGGGAAGAGGACTACGCCCACGCCAAGGCAAGGCATATCGAGCTGGAGGGCCTGTCAACTGGGGAAGAGAAGAGACCCATTACACTCGTGAGTCATACCTGAATGGCTAGAACTTTTAGACCAGTTTGGTTTCAAATATTGTACTCAATGTTCTGCATCATTGTATGGCCAGCAGAAGGGCCATAGCATATGTTCCTGACAGAAGGACCTTGACAGTTAAATTTCTCTAATTTGAGAAATATTGCCTTATTTAACATTTGCTCTTAATAGACTGACAGAAGGATCTAAAATAAATATGACTGTACGATTGTGATTGTGTGAAAAATGCCAATGTTTTTTAGGTTAGAGGCAATTTAGCATTAAGGCCCTTCTGCCAGGAGCATATGCTAGAGCCCTTCTGCCAGGTATTTATTTAATTATTTATTTATTTATTTATTTCACATATTTAAAAACAGGGTAGCCCATTCAGACAAAGCTGGTGTTCGATGGGGCCCTGTGAAACAACACATAATATAAACAAATTACAAACATATAATACAAAGATAAGATACACACAAAATTTAAGTAAAAACCATTAATACAAAAACTCATAGATGGCACAAGAATATATATATCGTTTCAAATTATTATGTGAGCAGATTGATGATGGTACTCTGCCAAAAAAAAAAATCAAGATTCATTATTGTGGTTTGTTTGAGATTTCATGATTTCGGATTTGATTATGCTTAATGTTTGGCAAGATTTTACGGATAGTGGCAATTTATTCCCGAGAAATATTCCATGATTGACATTTGACAAAAGCGTTCCTGTAAAAATTCTGTTCTACATAAGTAAAATCATTAATACAAAAGTCATAGATGGCACACGATAAATATCATTTCAAATTACATATGTATTAGCAGATTGGAAATGGTACTCTTCAAAATGTTCAGGATTCATTATTGCGATTTGTTTGAGATTTCATGATTTCAGTTTTGAATGTACTTAATGTTTGGCAAGATCTTACTGAAAGTGGCAGTTCATTCCAGAGGGATATTCCATGATTGACAAAAGTGTTCCTATAAAATTCTGTTCTACATAAGTGTGTCTTAAGGATTAATTTATTTGAACGTCTTGTTATTCTATTACTTATTTCGTCCAGGCGTACAAACTTGTTACTAATAACTGGAGGGACAAGCTTCTTTACACATTTGAATATCATACTGTGAGATGACTCGTTAAAAAGTTCATCAAGAGTGGGCCATTGCAATTCGTTGAATACTTGGGATGAAGGTGTAGTCCACGACCGCCTAGAAATTATATAGGCCGCTCTTTTATGTAGTTTGTTTAGAACACTATAATTATATTCATATCTACGCGACCATACATTACAACAGTACAACGCATTAGGTAATACATAACCCCAATATATCTGCTTCAATTGTTCAGTGTTTAGGGAATTTCGTAGTCTACGTATCACTCCAAGTTTTTGTTTCATGATCAATGACACGTTCTCAGTGTGTGGTTGAAAGGTAAGATTCCTATCGATTGTTACACCAAGGCATTTAAACGAGGTGACACTTTCTATTTCTTGTTCATTAACTTTAACTGTCAAATTTTGATCGTCAAGGGTAGTAATTCTTTGGTGAGAACCGTCCAGCATTACCTTCGTTTTATCTGCATTAAGGATAAGCTTATCATGAATTAAGCCTTGTGACACTTCTTTCATGGTGAGATTAAGCACTTCATTGATATTGGATACTGATGTACCACTGACTGACAACGTTATATCGTCCGCGTACATGAATACATTAGCCACGGAAATACTATGAGGGAGATCATTCATTAGGACAATAAACAATAGCGGTCCTAAAACCGAGCCCTGAGGCACGCCTTGAACTTTTTTTGACAGATACAAATTGTCTCCCATCAGTTAGGATGAAAACCACTGAATACTCTTTTCAGAACAACCTAACAATGACAATTCATGTAAAACAACACGGTGGTCAACTGATTCGAACGCCTTACGGAGGTCTATGAATGCAAGCCCATACACATTAACACTAACCCACTAGCCAATGCTGCAAAAATCAAGGCGGACTTGCCAAAATCTCTAGTAACTAGTCCTCCTGGCTAGCGGAAATATTACTGTAGTATGGCATGAAACATGAAATAGTGCAATTGTTTTGTGAAATAGTTCCAGGCCTCAAAATTAATTTGCCACTGCTGCCCTCAAAATGTCTAACATAGTTTTCGACTACCTGCCTTTCATCGGTAACGTGAAGAATGTGAAGCAATGCCTAGTTCTTCATAAGTCTCCAAGTTGAAGGAGGAACCCTTTGCTTGGCACACGCAGTTTGCAGTTCTCGAAGTTTTGACACTGAGTATTTGTGTACATATACATCATCACCAAGAAAGGGTGGTCCTGGGTTGGGGTTAATATCACCACATTCAAGGAGTTCACTTTGGAACGTTGAGTCACTGTCGCTATAGTAACAGATGGGAGCTCGTAGATACTTGTGATGGCGGTAGGCTTTCCCTGATAGTCCAACATTGCTGGGCTCATTCACAGACACCAGCCCATGTTCATCTGCATGCAGGTACATGTACAGTACACATATCATTTGGCTGGAAGAAGGGCGTTAGCAAATGCTCCAAGTAGAAGGGCGTTAACAATCCAGCTGGCAGAAGGTCGTTAGCAAATGCTCTAAGCAGAAGGCCATTAACAGTAAAGTGCCTCTACTTTGAAACCCATAGGCTAATTCCATTTTTGGCCTTACGTACTGATAGAAGGATCTAAAAGATCACAATACTTTGATTTCATGTGAAATAAGCCAATGGTTGTCACGTTACAAGCAATTTGCAATTTGCCTTGTGCGGCATCATGAATGAGATCATTAACCCTAATCAGATTGGGCTTTTTAGGCTATACTATATCTGGGGGGTGGGGGGGGGGGCTGATTACGCCCCTCCCCCAGCCTTTTTAGGGTTAAGTAGCAAACTATTCACTGTTGTCCACATCTATTGTGTGGTGTATTGTTCCAATGACAGGGCTGACTGAACACTTTAGGAAAGCGAGGGTGAAAGATGAAGTACATGAAAGGGGAATGAAACCCAAGACATCTACTTGCATTCAGAGAATAGATAACAATAAGAGAAAGAAAATGGTGAAAGTTTGAACAAATTTGACTGAACCGTTCAAGAGTTTTAAATGTTCAAAGTTTACATAATCCTTATGTATGGAGGATTCTTAAATTGGCAACACTACCACTTTTGAGATGAATATGGAGAACTCCCATTGGTTTTGTCACATACACAAATTTACGTTTTTCTGAAATGTTAGTTGTGAAGGTAATCAAATTCTTCCAGAAAACATGTACAAATCATTTTTGCTGGGACATACTTGTACAACAAGCAAGAGGCAATCAAATATTTCATAAAAAATGAGAATAAGTGAAAATTTGTGTACAAAGCCAATGGGAGTTCTCCACACTTTCATCCAAAAAGTGGGGTAGAGTTGCCAATTCAAGAATCCTCCATAACAAACGATTAAATAAACTTTGAACATTCCATAACTCTTGAACATTTCAACCAAATTTGCTCAAACTTTTACAGTTGTATTTCTTTTATTGTTCTGTACTCTCTGAGTACAGGAAGATGTCTGGGTTTCATTCTGCTTTAAGTATGATGGCTGCTGTAGCTCAATTGAAGTTGAAGAGAGTTCATCTTACCTCAAAAAGCTACAAAAGTACAGTTCAAAGTTCACTCCAAGTAATCCAGGATAGACACTCGTCAAAAGTAAAACTCCTGGTAACAAAATGGAGTCTATTCCACAAGAAACAACGATAATTTACCTATGTGTTCTCAGAGCTCAAAAAGTTGTGTGCTGCCTGTAAGGGGCCATCTATTCTTCCATGAAATGCATGAAATATATTTTTCTGCGCATATCTATCAAGTAAAAACTCGACTGGAGCAGGTTTTCCAACGAATTTTTTTTTCTTTTTATGCTTGTCATTTTATCTGTTTACAGGGCTCCCTTGAAAAGCAGTTCAACTGTTGCACAGTGAACTGAAGGGACTACCCTGTTGAGAGAATGCTTAAATAAATAAATGCTGATCAAAAAGACAATTGGTAAGTTTGACTGCAACAGTGTTGCACCATCATTCGTTGTCAGTAAAGTACAAACAGTACTGACAGTACACACAATTTGCTGTGCCATGCCCCGAGAACGAGTCTGTTTAAGGTAACTTGGTGTGAGTGACCTGCAGAGCTGCGAACTGTACTGCACTCTTGAAGGTTTTCTGGAGGCATGGCACAGAAAGTGTCGTCCAGACATTACAGGCGATTCAGGGTTTTCTCCCTCTTCATTCTCGTGATGACAGTCGGAGCATTCTGACTGGAAGTGGAGTTTCACCAATTTACACGGTTGTACTGAACACCTTTGATTAAATATTGTGATCATCATAGAAAAAATTTGATTCAAGACTATGTCACCGCACAGATGATGGCCTTTTTTATTGTGACAATTCAAATTGAATTACAATTTTATGAAAATGAGGGTACAGTCCACTTGTGAAACTGCTGTTCCTACAGCAAAAGTTGATTTGTAGAGTTTGTTTCCCGTCGTAGTTACTATAGTTTGAAAAAAAAATAAAATTGTTTTTCCTCTTGCAGGCCACACATCATGAATACTGTGGTTAACAATAAGATTGAGTACTTGTTCATGTAGAACAATATAATTTTAATATCAACCTTTTTCAAACCATTTATGAACAGATGCTATTCTGAAAATATTACACTAGTACAGAAGAGAATAATTGAAAATAACAACATTTTTGTTTTTAACAAAACATGCACAAATCATCATGTTGACAAACACAAACAGAGATATCTTTATGTGGGAATATGTTATTTGTGTTAAGTTTTCATGTTGGGCGATGTCAAAAAGTCCACAACTTTGATATAAAGAGCACATTTGCAGGTAAATAAGGCTCAGTATATTAGTTGAATAGAAGGAACTTTTGCATAACTCCCAGTACTCCAGTTTATGTTTAAAATCTATAATGAAAATTTTGTTTTGGCTCATACAGGGCACCTTATCCAAGGCCGAGTGGGAGGCGTCAAGTCTGTACTGTGCCTTTGCCTTCAAGAAAGCAGGGGAGATCCCGGAGGAGGAAGAAGAAGAGGAGGAGGAGGAGGAGAAGAAAGAAGAAGTGGCAAACGGAGAGAAGGGGGAAGCTGCAGAGGCCACTGAAGAAGGGGGAGCTGAGGCTCAAGAGGCAGAAGGGGAAGGGGCAACGGAAGAAAAGGGGGAGGAGTCCATGGAATGAGGACGGGAAGAGTTGTTGGCGGTCGAAGAGAGCTTGGCATCTAACTTTGAAAAGGTTTGTATGTTGACAGATATTTATTTTTTCGTATAACAGACCGATTTGGTAATGTTTGCAAGTTTCAATGTCTTTCTTCTGCATACTAGTGACGAGTTATTATTTTCATCCGTTTCTATGAAACATTTTCAATACTGAAAATGCAACTTTCATACATTAGTTGTTGCTGTGTCTGACAAACCTCTTGCAGGCCTTCAACTGTTCCTACTTTTCCGTCTTTTTCCTACTTTGTTGTGAAGATCCTAATTTTCTATTTTTCCCCTAAAATCTGTATTTTCCTAATTTTCCAACTTTTTGCCCCCCCCCCCCAAAAAAACCCTTTGCAATACGTTAAATAATTGTTTGCAGTTGAGTAGTCTTTACAGATTGTTGCTGAGCGTACTGTACATGTAACTACCGTCATCACCCGTATGTGAAGGAAAATTTGTTTCCGCAGATTTCCGGGGTTTTTTTGCCAATCTTAGAATTTTTTCCCGCATGTTTCCATTTTCTTTGGGGTTACTACTCCAAACACTAATTATAAATATCCCAGAGATGCCAAGCCTCCCTGATTTTCAGGAAGGCTCCCTGAAAATTATGTGATTTTTGTGTGAATCGGTGTATAGATTTCAAAGCCTTACTGATTTTCGGGCTGGCTGCTCCCATTGAATTGTACACATTTGCTAGAAACCTTCCTGATTCTCAATCCAATCCTCCCTGAAACTATATTGAAATAGTTGGCATCTCTGATATCCTACTTTCCTCCTACTTTGATGGATTGAATCATACTTTTCTCCTACTTTTTGGAGAATTTTGCTCCTAATTTTCTCCTACTATTTACCTCTATGGCATTTCCTTGTAATGATGGCATTTTACCCACGACTTTTCGCCCTTAAAGGGATTTTAATGAAATATTTATAATATATTTGTTTCATCTGCTTTTTTTTTAGGACCTACTAACATTGGCTTTATCTATCAACTGACAAGTGGAACTGGCACAGCAGTTAAACTCTCTAACGGGCTAGACGATGAAATAGACAAGAGCATCAAGTTACTCTTAATCAGAAGGGGGCAAAAACACAGTAAAAAGGAGTGGATAAGTACCAAACTGTTACATGTAATTTCATCATGATCAGTTTCAAAATGCTATATGGGCATTCCAGGGTTATAATGCTGTAAATTGTTGTTGAAAAAAAAAATATTAAGTATTTAAAGGGTAAAAAGCAGACATGTTATTGACCAGTAGGATTTTAAAAAAGTTGTAAAAATGGTAGTTCTATGATGAGGTCCATTGTGAATCAAACCCACGTCCGAGCTGAGGTTGCCAATCCTGTGAAATATTTGTTCATCTTTTGTGTAATCATTATTTTGATATCGGTAGCATTTTTTTATATATGAGACTGCTAACAGTGTAACTGCAGTACACAATTTATTTTATATTAAAATGAACAATTTATTTTCCCATAAAAAATTTCTGATGAACCTGCATTTTTATCACGATGGTGATATTACAGTGAATGATATTAGTGTTAAATTCATGCAGAATACAGATGCTTCTGTGCTACTGCTGATACTAAGGTCTGTATTTTGCTCACCCTGTAGTAACAACTGCCTTTAGTAATAGAGCTTTATTGAAGGCAAAGTTCACCCTGAGGTCAAGTTGGTTTTAATAAAAGCCAGAAAAATGACAGGAAATATTATTAACGAAGGTTTGACGAAAATTCATCATAGAATAACAGAGTTACGAAATTTTAAAGTTGTAAATTTGTGACGTCACATGCGAGCAGCTCCCCATTTATCATGTGATATAAATTCCATAAAGTGCCGTTTTCTCAGAAATTTGGAAATTATTTTACCTGTGCATTCAATATATTATCTGAAATATTTCATACAGGCTTTTATCAACTATGAAATTTCAAAAAAAAAACACTCAATTATCATGAACCATTTAAAAAATGGCAATTTATGGGATTTATATTACATGACATATGGGGAGCTGCTCGCATGTGACGTCACAAAATTGAAACTTTGAAACTTCATAACTCTGTTATTCTTTGGTGGATTTTCACCAAAATTTTATTAATATGTTTCTCTCATTTTTTCTACTTTTATTAAAACCAACTTGACGTCAGGGTGAACCTTGCCTTTAACCCATTGGTTACATAAACCAGATGTGCCCTGTGTTATAGGATTTTTAGAATCTCGGAGGCAGTGGGTTGATTGTGAACATAGCTAATGGTATGTCCCCATCTATCCCTGAAAGGAGAAGCAGTGACATGTATTTCCTCTGAAAATATTACAAGTTTTGTCGCACAAATGTTGTCATCCATGCACTTGCGTTATTTTGTATTTTTTTGATTTATTATTTTTGTTTTGGGTGTAGTGAAATTTGTTTACCTTTTATATCACATATTGCCAAAAATCACAGACTAGGTGATATCCACTTTTGCATTAGAAACACAAACTTTGTGACCAAATCTGCAGATGGTTGTGGGCTCTTCTATTATTTTTCTCTGTTGCTCTTTACAAAAATGCCACTGATATATGTTGCAGGCCCGCCCTCGACTGGTGATACTATTTTACGGTCTTGATTACTGGTAGGGCCTCATTCGTGAGTCCTGAGATAGTATCACCATTGTACAGCTATGCATAGGAATGTGTCTATAACTAGTAAGTAGCCCGTTTATAACTCCTGTTCATATTGCTACCAATAATTGTAATTGGACCTGTACATACATTGTAAGTAGCTAGTTTCAAGAAAAATATTCAAATGCTTTTTACATGGGTATGGGATCTTATTCCGAGAAATTCTGATCTTCGTATCATATCATGTTATGCAGTTATTTGTAACAGATTTTTGACAACAAAGTGTTTGTTGCAACGAGCAGGCGTGCCAAAACGGAATTAATTCTCACTATTTCCAGTATGGCATTCAGCAGTAGACGGCGCTTGTATCCAAAAGAACTTTAGACAAATGAACTTCTGGTTCCATACATTTAACGTGGGTTGAGACTTGAAAAACCCCAGTATAAATTACATTTAAAATTTTTGGCATACACTCCGAACAAATTCTGATGCTACCTGTAAAGGGTCACATGAAATCGTGAAGCAAATTTGTGACCCACTGGTCTTATTTAGTGAAATCATGAATTTTGCAGACGTCCCTGTGTAATGTCTATGGATGCTAGATTAAGGTGGTCACACCAATTGAACCACCATGCAATCTGCACATGAGCACACTGACGTGCTGATTGGGTAATAGCGCCCTCTATTGCCAAACACCGTATTGGTGATAGGGAGAATTTACTTATTGGAAAGTCTTTGATACCTGATGATGAATTCCTATGGGTCACACTTGCGTGCCGTCTTGCTTGTCTCGATATGTTTATGATAGTATTGGGATGTGAGATGATTGCATTTCATTCAGGCTGGGACAATTCAAAGATTACACAATAGGACTTTCTCAGATTTGCTATGATTCATTGCCATTATTTTAACAGTTTCACCATTTATTGTCATGACGTCATCAATTTCAACCAACCTACAGTGGTTGTGAAATATATTTTGATTGTATTAGGACATTGGATATTGGATGCTTTGCCATTATAACTTCAAATGAAACACTTTGCAGTTCAAAGGAGTGAACGCAAGGGATGTTAACTTGAAATTAACTTGAAATTATACAATTGAGTATGCACATTATGTGAAGGACATTGCAAGACTCTTGTTTTGCTTACATCAATTATACGTGTTCTCTACACTACTCATTTTTCCAAGAGCTATTCAGACATGTATTTTGTTTTGTCTCTGTTATGAAGTTGGCATTGAAACAATGCAAAGTACTTACTCCACATAGATCTCATTACTAGTAGGTGTATATTGTGATTTGAATTAGCAAAAAACTTGACAGAATGACCCAAAACAGCAACAGGATTGTCATAATTGATTTTGAAAATTTGTATTTGCCATTTCATTTTTACTAGAATTCATGGCTTGTGTGATATTTATGGTGAAATGTCTGAATTCTCACGAAAATAAAAACAACCTCATCCACCCCCCTCCCCCCAAAAAAATATATGCAATA
Source organism: Eucidaris tribuloides (assembly GCA_001188425.1). Classification (NCBI taxonomy): domain Eukaryota; kingdom Metazoa; phylum Echinodermata; class Echinoidea; order Cidaroida; family Cidaridae; genus Eucidaris; species Eucidaris tribuloides. The sequence goes on along the minus strand of JZLH01S0110855.1, from coordinate 12,127 downwards.
TATGTGCAATATATGCACTGCATCCAAAAACTAGATAGAAAAAATAAATAAATAAAAACAAAAATAAAGAAAGGAAGATGTGCATTAGGTGAAATCAATGACAGAAAAGAGTGCCTTCCCAGCTAGAATGAAAGAACAAGGAAAACTTGAAATATGCCTGCACTCACGCAAAAACTAAAGCAGTCGTGTTACTGTTTGGTCCTCGAGCAATTAGTGAAAATGATTCCTTAAGCAAGATGACAGTGATTAGAATGTGAATTGGTGAAAACTGCTCATGTATATACTACTACTTGGTTAAACTTAGACTGTGTGTGTGAAATTGTATAGATGAAACATGGAAGAATCTTATTCATTAGTCTGCATTCCGGGTAAGTCAGTATTTTTATGATGATGATAATGATGATAATTAAAGGGGCATACTTTTCACAGATTTTTGGTATGTATTTGCTTTGGAGTCCTGATTCTTCAAAGAAATTTGGTATTTTTGTACAAACATCATTCGTGTTGGTAAATCTTTTTGTTATTTTCATTTTTTTTTCCTTTTAGGGGTGCATTGTGTTTGTATGTGTAAGTCCTGAGACATTGTTTAATAAAAAAAAAGTAGCATTCAGAAATGTAGAAATAATAAAGTGAACTTTGTAGAAGTGTATTGACAGCTAAACTGAATAAAATATGAGTGTATTCTATTTGTATGTTCACACTAGCAGTCTATGGATTTGTAACTTGTTTGGCCATGTGATGGTAGAATGCTCTAAGTCCAAATTTTGGCTTTTTCATTTGAATGCATGTCTTTTGGTGATATGAGAGCTCTCAGGTCAAAATTTTCACTTGATAATTTGTATTTCAGATAAAATCTGTGTTGTTCATTTTCTCAGTTTTACAAAATTTTTCATGGGTGATTAATCTATCTTGAAAATTGTTTTGAGAAAGTTCAAATATTTGAGATTTTTATTGAGAGGAATATAGGCTGTAATAACAATGAGATACAAGAAAGGATACAAATTAAACAATTGACCAGTTTTATGCATATTTGCATATTTTATTTTTATTATCAATATTTTAGCAGAGACTGTTTATCATAAAAACTCAGTGCTCATGACACTCTTCATGTGGTAAAATAGTCCATCTTATAGATTGACCATTTGCTGTTTTCCCGTATGATGGTTCAAGTCTATCTGCAAAAATGTTTTTTATATTAATGTGAAATAATCAAATATGCAAAAATATGTCAATATTACCAGGTTTTTCATAACCTTTGATTTCTATCATCAGTATTATGGTCGGATTATATTGTGTCAAAACACCTCAAACATTTGAACTGTAAAAGTCATTTTTTTTCAGAACAGCTTTTCAAGATTGACCATTTTGCCATCATATGGCCGTGTTGTGAGCAGAGTGATACAATGGGGATGGGGTCGTGGGGGGAGGGGGAGATAACTCCTACATTGTTAAATGATGCCCTTTAATATATCCCCCACCCGTACCCCACCCCCTGTTTCATGGGTATCAAGTAGTTAAGACTCTGTAGTCCAACAATTGAATCATTTTCTCTGGATTGATGGATGGATTGATTGATTGCTTGATTGATTGATTGATTGATTGATTGATTGATTGATTGATTGATTGATTGATTGATTGATTGATTGATTGATTGATTGATTGATTGATTGATTGATTGATTGATGGATGGATGGATTGATTGATGGATTAATTGACTTATTGATTGATTGATGGATTGATTGCTGAATTGATTGATTGACTGACTGATAGATTAATTGACTGATTGATTGATTGATTGATTGATTGATTGATTGATAGATTGATTGATTGGATTGACTGATTGATTGATTGATTGATGGACTGATTGATTGATGGATGGATGGATTTATGGATTGATTGAGTGACAAGACAAATCCTTCAACGTGGATATACTCTATCCGGTATATTGGTATATGTTTCAACTCATTTGGTTCTTGAGGCATGTTCAACCTCGCCCAATCATTTCACTGCCCTTCAAGGGTAAAACAGTATTGCACAGAAAAGCAAAGTGTGTCCTAAGTAGTTGACTGAGAAATAATTTTGTGGTGTATATTCAAGGAGGTGGGCAACAGTTGCGTATAAAACATGCAATTATTCAATGCCGGTGCGCAGTCGCACATCAAATCTTGCGCCTGGCTGTATGGTGAAGACCAACATTGTTTGGCGGCTGTCCTCGGGGACTTTAGCTCACTGAATCGATTGTGTGTCGAGTTGACAAAAGTGATTTGTATGTCATCAGCGCATAACAAGGCCGGCAAGACAATGTTACAACAGGCAACAAACAAAGTATAATAATATGTGCAATGAACACTAATATTTTGCTTGTTGGCTACTTTTGTTAGCCCGTCTATGTACTTTCGACTTTAATATACATGTACCAACCAGAATAAACGAAGAAAACGCCTCGTCGGTTAGCGAATCAATGTAATTTTAACTCTTCTGTCACCATTGATAATGTCCATACCAATAATACGCCGCACTGAGAACGACAGTTTTCACTCATTACTAGTATTTGTCATTCATTACCCCACGAAACTCCAGCGGGGCATTTTGTGCGTGCCCACCCAACTGTGTAGCAGAAGTGGAAGTAAAGTTTCTGTCGGCGACGTAGCTATACAATTGCAGCACAAAAAGATCTCAAGAGGCTGTTTGTTTGATTGCTTTGAGGACAATTTACCTTGTCAAACGTTTCTCCGCTACTTCCTAACCAATGCCGTCATATTAAGATCGCGACCACAATATTTTTTGTTGTGTTTTATTGGTGATAGGAAAGGCGATATTTTCTGCTTGATTACGCCACAATTTAATCCCATCGCCCGGTTTTCCCCGCAAAGACCCATATCGCCCTAAAGCTGTCTGGTTTGCCAAAATTTGTCCACTTTGTTACATTTTCAGACAAGCTGAAACAATTCGAAAACACGCCAGCCAGCTGTATATAAAGCTCACAAATGGGTCAAACACACTTTTTGAAAACGTCAATAGATAAACTTAAACAGATGCAAATCTGATTTGGCACTACGAAGAATAATACATTCTCTTCGATTCGGCAACAGGTTAAGGTCTGTGACCGAATACGGGACTGGTAAACCAGTCTAAGCGGGTTCGCATTCAGGATTTTGAGATAAATCATTGCCATTTTTTTCTATAGAGCCGCACTGCGAATCAATTGAGAAAGGGGATGCGATATTATATTGCATCCGAGCTTAACAATAATTTCGCCTCGACATAATTCAATTTTCATGTTGCTTTTAGTGATTATACTGAAGTTTGATCTGATTAGGTATCTTTACACAGACCTATCCTCATGCATAAACACAAAAAGGTGGTGTAGGAAAAGAGGAACATTCAGTGTATGTCGGAATTTTTTTTCCCTGTGCGAGTTTATGGGAGACTGAGCGTGGGCGTACCAGTTTTGCAAAATTCTGTTATTTTTCCATGTCCATTGTTTACTACATTACTTAGGAGAAGAATATGGCTATAGAGTTGCCTGCGGGATTTGGAGGTTATTTACATCTGGTTCGGCTTTCTTCTGCAAAATTAATGCCCCATAGGGAAATAGGGAAGAAGAAGGGGGAAAAAGATGGCAGCCCTACCACTGGTAAACACCATAAAGCCAAGCCGCCGGCATTGCAGGCGAATGGCGGCTTTTATAACGTTGCTCCTGGCACGGCGAGGTGCTTGGCAGCTCACAAGAGTCTTTCCGTCAAGGCATTGCTTTGTGCTGTTTAGATAGTACCTCCACCGCCGCGAGCCTGGCTAGGGGCGTCTTCATGCCCCAGTTGGCCTCAACATCTGCCGGTTTTTGTTAGCAATTTGTACTGAGCTGGGTTTCTTTTCTTTTTTTTTCCAGCTAGGCCATTCACTGCGGAAGAGGTTATACGGGTTTACCAGCGAGCATGTATTGCAACGATGGGGAGTTGGTCTGCTAAAGCGATGGTCGCTCCTGTTTATCTGTCGATGAATAGGACGAGGTATATTTCATGGTAATGGAAAAACCAATAACACATTTCAGAACAGACGATCAAACGCGCGCGCGCGGGCTCGCAAGATCACCCGTGTCACCTGTTGACGAAATGTTAAGATTAGTTTAATGATCATTTCCACTCGGAAGTAACGCGTGTGCGCGATCGACTTGAACTCATTACCACCCTATATGAGTAAAGTAAAAAAAAAATGGCAAGATGCAGAAACATGCTGCTTGCGAGCGGGCTCGGCTGATTAACGAATTAAAGCCAAACTTGTGGCACAGTTTCTCCGATAATCCTTGCCGCAAACCATGCCACTTCACCCGGTGTAACTGTATGATTTGTAATCATTTAAAATTATGAACCGCGCTCGTAAATTCAGTTAGGGAAGCGGCGTAACTGTATAAAGAGATGAGAAAAAAAATTATCGAATCTCTGTTGGCTACGACCTTCATTTTTCTCCCCGAGTGAGTTTGTTTCCAGTACATGTTGAGTTTTCTAACTCGTTTTTGTTCGTTGCAGTACGAATACAAAAACAGCAAAAACATATGAATATTTTATACACGTAATAATTGTATCATGTAGTTTGCCGCGATATTTACGGGAAGGCGAGGATGACATGCTCGCACAGCTAAGACTGTTAACTACAACCACTTCTCTAATATGGATTAAAACGCTCAACGCTCTTCTCTAATATGGATTAAAAAGTGAGGGGTCCAAGCTTCAAGATTGTTTTCGGAAACGGAACTTTCTGCATTTTTGTGGATGCCCATTGAGAAAAAAAGTGAAACTTTGATATCTGACCTGAACAACAGTTTAGACAACGCTGTCACTACAAAAATCCTTCAGATAAATATCGGTATACGAATTAATATCCTGCGGACAACAATTATATAACACTTGCACAGTCTGGAAATTGAAATGGTCGCCCTTTTAGTTTCACTGGTTCACATTGTGACCTGAAACATTTTAAGACCTTAAATCAGAGACACAAGTAGTATCATGTAGCTCATTAAAAAAATAGAAACATTGTTAAACGGCGCCTTTAATCTTCCTCCACGAATGAGATAGATTAAAGGACAAGTTTAGTTTTGGTCGATCAGACAACTTTTTCGTCAATCTTTCACAAAGTATTCTTGTTACTCCAGACATCAGAAAACAACATCACGCCCACTGAAAATTGTTTATAGTGACAAATTGTGATGTATTATCGAAGAACACGTACATTACCTATGGGAAATGTTTGGGGGTCCTCTCGACATTTACATTTTGAGTAATTTCTCAAAAATAGGGGAAGCAATATGCAGGTTATTGATAGATCATATTGATCCATTAAAAGAACATAACTGCAAAGAATCTAATTTTCACCATTTACCAAATCTATACCTGGGCTTCAATAAAAGTGTTCAATTTTTCTGTTTGCTTTTATTACATCCAGAAACTGAGAATGATATTTCATTTGGCTGGTCGTTAACACTTTTGTGTTCCAGTGAAATATCATGCCCAAATATATGCACAGATGAATGAAGCTTATTCACTGAAAGTACAATACCAATAGTCATGACGAAATCAAGATAGACCAGTGGCGTCGATACAAAATTTTCGGCGCCCCCAAAATTGTGTTTGAAATTGTGTATGTTTACTATTCTTATGTTAAGTTTAAGGGTTTTGTAGTTCCTTGCACTGCTTTTGAAATATTATTGCATTACGTTTTATGAATATTTAAAGTTGTCAAAATTATTTGGGGTCAAAACGATATATTTCACACAATTATATGCATTTCATCATCTAGTGGTATAAATCATTTGCATTCCACTTATTTCCACACTGATTGTTTATACCAAAACAGATAGTTTGTCCTTATTTCGCATAATATACCAAAACAGATAAATAGTTTGTCCTTATTTCGCATAATGATGCAAACTGCATGCTTTTGCGTCGAATTCCACCCACTCCGTATACACAAACAAGAACGTGAGTTTAGATCGTGAATTAGAGAAAAAAGTAATTATTACAGTTATCTATTCTAATCATATGCGTACCGAGGGGGTATTTTGGGTGTTTAAAATAACCCCCTTTTGCAAAAGGAGTGTTAAACACCACCAAAACACCCCACCCCGTTCGTCATCCCCCCACCTCCCCCCTACGTACGACTATGATTATAATTCTACTACATGTATTGTGAAAAAGGTTGAACGTGG
>JZLH01S0110854.1:0-13254 GCA_001188425.1 Eucidaris tribuloides | reverse complement strand
CAAAGTGGCTTACCTAAACTATTTCTGGATCTAGAGAAGAAGATGTTTGAAAACTACCTACTTTTGGCCCTTTAGGGCCCTGCCCCTGGGCCCCCAGGGGGGCCAGGTGTACCATTTAAGGACCCTTGAATCCCCACCCCCTAAGGATCATTCCTGCCAAGTTTCGGCCAAATCCAATCATGCATTTTGAAGAAGAAGCTGAAAATGTGTAAAAGTTTACGCACGACGAACGACGAACGACGCACGACGCACGACGCACGACGCACGACGGACGACGGACGAAAAGCGATCGCAATAGCTCACTTGAGCCTTTGGCTCAGGTGAGTTAAAAATGGTCAAGGTACTATTTGACCATAGAACCATTTCTCTTTTTTTTTTCTTAATCACAATCAATTTCTCTTTGTTTTCTTAATCACAATCAATAAATCCTACTAAAGCCTTATAAGTACTGTTTGATTAGAAAATACAACTTTTTCACAATTTTCAGCAATCATTTAAAAAGTATTATCACCCCAGATAACAGAAAATTGTATGATGTGAGAAATTTATTTACATTTGACAATTGTGTATCATAGATATCATGAATATGACAAATACATGTACATGCATTTAGTCTCGGGCAGATTATTATTCATAGACTAATATATAAATATTGCAATAATGCTACTTAAGGTAAATGACATGATTGGGGGTAGTCCTCAACTTGGGCTGAAACTGCTCTAGAATCAAGTAAACTATGCAAGGATTCTCCTGTGAAAATCTTGTAGTCAAACATTGACTCATTCTAAAATAAACAATGTCAATATCACTCGTAGCACAAAAACCTGCTGTGTGGCTCTCTATGGGGCTTATTTTTATCGTCCCCAGATAAAATTAAGATACTCCTATGTTTATGCTTGATTCTCCTTAAGTAGACAAATTACAGACAAATCTTCCCAGGTGGGAGATCCACTCCTGCTGGTGTATAGTTGGTATATATTTCAACTCATTTGGTTCTTGAGGCATTTCAAGTGTTCCCAATCATGTCACTAACCTTTAAGTAGTGTAATTAGTTCAGTGAGTTTCACTCAGAGTCCAAACATAGACCACAACGGTCTTAATGGCCGCAACTCTTTAGTGCATTTTTTTTCTTCAGTTTCTAGGTACATGTAACTACTAATCTTCAGAATTCACTTGCATGTCCTTCATATAAATAGCCTAGGAGTATGTGTGATGTCTTGTTGTGCTGCAGGAGGAGTGCAAAAGAGATTCCCTGCCTTTAAAGGAAAGAGGGCACTATATTCATAGCTGCCATGACTATAGGCTCAAAGTTGGGGGAAGATTTTGTTGCTGTATGAAAACAATATAAAATTGTGTAAAATAAATGCACAGTGTATTTCATTGGCCAATTTAAAACCGGATCCTCCTCTCTACCCCCCCCCCCACCTTCCCCTGGAAGAAATTGATCAAAATTTGTAGACAGAAATGCCTCACAAAGCTGATGTGTATCATCAAGTTCTTACCTCCAAAGCTGTATCTGTGATGTGTTTTATTACTTCGCACATGTGATGTCCAAAACTCGTCTTTTGGGCACCAGGTAATTCCTCATCGCTTTCAATATCATCGGAAGAAATGTTAACGTAATCATGCCACCACTCCTCCTCTTCTTCCTCCTCCTGCAGCATCTTCTCATCATCCTGATCAATGTTCTTATCATCGAGGCTCATTGCTCCTTTCATGTCACCATCATCTTCTTCTTCCTGTTCAATTCCTCTTTCTTCCCCATCAAAAACCATCTCAACATCACCCAGTCCCACACCATCTTCATCACCATCCTCCTCCTCCTTATACTTCATCCTTTCTCCTTCTTTGAGATCAACATCCTCATCCCTTGATTTCACTTCTCCATCCGTGGCACTTCCAAGGCTCTCTATGTTCAGAGAGTGATCGCTGAAGACGTAGCATTGTCTGTGGCTTATGGCGCCATTGGCCGAACGTACATGGCAATGTAGAATATCCGCGTTATCTATGATATCTTCCATCGATGCTTCCATCATCTCAAGAGTTTGAAGAATCCCAAATTTTTCTACAAAAAGTTGAATTAGATCCAATGTGTGTAATTTTCAGTGATAATTCCCTTCAGTTAGCAGCACCTGTATACATCCAGGTTCAAATTCAGTTTCAATACCTGCTTTTATTCTAGGCGTAACAAAAACAAGGAAAACCTTGCCCCAGTGCTGTGTTGCAGCAAGATTAATATTTTGACATTTCAATAGATCGCTTGGTCGTGTTGAATGAACGCCAAAATGGAGCATGAGGAATGAGAGGAATCACAAGAAAAATGATGCTATTCACCCCTTTGATGAAGACTGACAAGACGAAAAGTCAAAGAATTTCACAGGAATCAAATCCGTATATGCTGTCAAAAGTTGATCAAAAGATCTCATACCCAACATGGGCACTCCCTGTAACTGTTCCTATGCATAGCAAGTATGATACTATTGAATTTAGCGTTATTTCCAACAAGGAACTTACAATTCACAGAAACTTTGGGGAAAACATATTGACACAGAGCTCGTCGGCATTGATAAAAAGTCTTATTCAGTGGTCTCCGTGCATGACTAATTTAGTACAAAAATGCAGCAGTTTGGGGGGAAATGGCACAAGGCAAGCCATGAAAAAACCTTCAATTGTGCGACAATCCGGAACTGTAAAGAAAGCTGGTCCAGGAAAATAGCACGATTGTGTGTGTGTGCGCGTGGGTAACCCACATTTCCACCCACAACCTATAGTATTCTGTATTTTCTTTGATTTAAACCTCAATGACTCTTCATTTTTTGTTCAATGTAACAAATAAATAACATATCACAAAATAAATCTGACCTTTGACCCCTGGACCTACATTTTGTGGACTCATGCATGTCCCAATAGTAAGTCAACCATAAACTGTAAATGTTTTTATTGGTGAATTTACAGTGCATTTCAAGCCTTATAATTTGTACAGAATACATAGAGGTCATGGGATTACTGTTGTTCATCTATTCATTAACTCTTTTCAGGGGAGAGGAAAGGGGAGGGGAGGGGTAAAGGGGGGGGGGGGTGGTTAATACAGAACTCAATATGTAGCATATACATGTATCACACCAATTTACACAAAACAGGTAGTAAGCAAGTTGAAGTTAGTGCAATTCAAGACTTTCTATTGGGCCCAATTGACAACTACAATGTATAGGACCAGAAGTTTTACAAAAAGTATTTAGTCCATGGGCCAATAATACAGGACTGTATTACAATATCTCAAAACATCCCACAAAGAATGACAAGGAAATATCGTTAGACTTGAAGGTAGGGAATCATATTTGTAACCCTCCCATAACATACCAAAACATTATTCATGCCCTTAGGCTATTTATAAAGGACTTTTCCATGAAATTTGAAGATCAGAAATTACCTTTATCTTGAAAAATGACAAAAAAAAATCCCATAGAAAGTTACACAACCAATTTGTCTGTAATACAACATACTGATGATGATTCTTTTGAAATGAGTCAACTTTTGACTACACAATTTTCGCAGTAGAATCCTTGCATAGTTCACTTGATTCTAGAATAGTTTTACCCCAAGTTGAGGACTACCCCCAATCATGTCATAATTATACCTTTAAGAGTTACAGGTACATGTAAGTATAGTGATCAGTCAACAGGTAGAAATACAATATATTAATAATGATGCGTATGTATGCTTCATAATGAAGCAATCAGCTTCAAAATCCTTTAACTCTTAACGTGCTGAAGACGCAGATGTGCACCAAATAATAAATATAAAGGTCAAAAATGTGTAAATCATCTGGCATATTTAAAGTTAACATCTAGCTTAACCAGTACCCCCCCCCCAAAAAAAGAAATAAAATAGAAATAAAAATAACAAAAATCCTGAAATCTGACATTTTCCACTGACCAAGTGCCACATCCATCACGCCAACCTGCACCTCATTATTTATACAGCGCCACCGAGTCAACCTTACGTGGCAAATCCAAATTTCGTCGCTGAGGTGTCAAAATTCAGAGCAGAAGCTGCACGACAAGACCGGCCTGACATTTACGAAAAATGTCATCTGATACGGAAGAGAAAATCACAGATATGGCATCGGGACATGACACCGCAAGAACACGAGATGAGGGACTTTTTGTCTTGGTCGGGATTATGTTTTCCTAACCGATATACACCTGTTGGTTCCCATGGTAACGGAACAATTTTGTGTATGTCTGTGTGTGTCTGTGTGTATAATGAACTACTGTATTGAGTGTATGTGTGTTTTTATGTCATCAAGTTTGGTTACTTCAATGCGCAGTTGAGTAAAAGCAAGCTAAACATATTATACATTACTAGTATTATACCAAAAAATCATATTCTTGAATTTTGATTTGTATACAGCTAATGATGCTATTGCTGTTTTAAAAATGAAGCTAATAACCTGTCTTAGCAATAGAATTTGATTGTTATTTGCGAAATCTAGTAGTTGATGTAAGCATAATGGTAGTTTTTATGTACAGTACATATGAATACTCATAATAATAATAAGAACATTACTACTACTTCTACTAGTACTACTAATTATTATAATCGCAAGAAGAATAATACAGTTCGAACTCCATTAACCGGCTATGTTGGGACCAGCGGCCATCCGGATAAGTGATATGGTCGGATAAGAGAGATTAGGGCCTATGTACAAACACAGTATATGAGGGGAGGTATACATGCCATAAGTTGTTGTATAAACAACCCAAAGACCATGCACAAATCGCAACAGACCTCCCACATGTGACACTTAAATAACTGTCCCTGATAACCAGCATGTTTCTGTGTACACTTCTGATAAAGGTGTATCAATTACACGTAATGACTGATAAGCCCATTGTCTGGATAACAGATATCTCCGTATAATCGATGGCCGTATAATCGAGGCCGAACTGTACAATAAAATAACAAGAATCAATAATAACAAAAATAATAATAGTCATTGTAAATCTGCTACAATTAACAATATGACCTACACATATCTAATGCTATTACCTTCAACACTTACTACACTTCTCATGTTAACCCGTTGGCTCCGAAATTCTGGAAATCCCATAGAGTTAACACAGGACACATCCGGTTCCCGTAGCCAACGGGTTAAAATATAACTATCCACATAATAGTAAAGTGTTAAGCAATCTACTGGAGTCAGGAGTCTACTGCTATAACTTTGAACTTCACATATCCTAGATATGTAAACAACAAGTTAAAATATCTCCATGTCATATTACACATTCCATAGTCAGTAAATATTAATGGTTGTACTGATGGTAATTGTTTCAGATTGATTGAAATACTTCAAATTCTAGATAACGTTCATTCATATTCCAACAGCAGTTCTCCACAGCAGGACTCCAGAGGCTGCCGTAACAGATGAATGCGTCGGTTGTCCGGCAGAAGGACCTTAAAGCCCAAGTTTAGTTTTGAGGATTTTTTGTTATTTGAAAGCTTTATGCCCCAAAGGTCATGAAGCCCCTGCAATTAAGTAGATTTCTGAAGTCTTTAGTTTTTTTATAATGAATTGATGAAAATGTCGGGAGGGGGGGGACTCCCCGACACTTTTTTTAGCCATAATTACTTATAGCATCCAAAGGGTTAATAACGTTAAGGTATATTGAGTATATCTCATCTGAAGAGCAGACTCTGCCTCTTCGCATGATGGTATATACTCGGAAAACATTAACACCTATTAACCCTTTGGAATTCTATAAATGTAAAAATTATGGTCAAATGTCGGTGGGGGTCCCTCCGAACCATTTTTCATAAATTCATATAAAAAAAACTAAAGACTTCAGAATCATTGTATTGCAGGGTTATGACTTGGGCATAAAGCTTTCAAATAACAAAAAATCCCAATACTAAACTTGGGCTTTAACATCTAAATGTTATTCCAACCGAAAACGGCATTGGCTCGTTTCAACATGTAAAATCAAAATAATGTGATATTTTTTAAATTCTTCTGTCAGTCTATTAAGTGCAAATATCAAGTAAGGCAATAAATCTCAAATTAGAGAAAAATTTACTGTTAAGGCGCTTCTGCTGGGAACATATGCTAGGGCCCTTCTGCTGGACAACCGATGAATGCAAGCAGTTCTGTCAAGCTACAAGGTATGTATGAGCAAGACCATTTGGATGATTTTGAAATATGCATGAGTATAAACAAAAACTACAATAATGCAAGTGTGACATGGGGGAGGGGGTAGGTATTTCAACACTTGTCACCAAAAAAAACATTGAACATACTCAAAAAAAATTTGAGACAAGAACAATTATTTGCGACAGTAAAAACCGTTTCAGAACTTTATTGCAACTTTTGACGGACGAAAAACAAAATTCGCGACGTTTGCAAGCTCCACTCAGTGAGATACCCCAGTCGCCAACTGTCTTTCACAAACATTCCCGCAAACATTTGCGCAAATGTTTCTAATTATCACTAAGTGTCGCTAAAGGTCACTAGATGTCACTAATGAGTACTGATCAAATGTGAAACCTGATTTTTTGTTAGATAAGTTAGTGAATTCAAAAATCGCGATGCTAGGTGACATGCTAACATTAGAAGAACTGCAAGTACAGAATATAAATAGTAATAGATGTATAATAGTTGGCTGTCGAAATAGAATGTTAATAGAATGACAATAATGGTTGGATGATGGTCACTAAAGGTCACTAGATGTCACTAATGAGTACTGATCAAATGTGAAACCTGATTTTTTGTTGGATAAGTTAGCAAATTCAAAAATCGCAATGTTTGTACACTTTCGTGGCTAGGTGACATGCTAACTTTAGAAGAACTGCAAGCACAGAATATGAATAGTAATAGATGTATAATAGTTGGCTGTTGAAATAGAATGTAAAAAGAATGACAATAATGGTTGGATGATGGTTGGATAATGGTTGGGTAATGGTTCCCCTTAACCACAAATACTTAAATGTATCGCTGTTGTTGCAGTAAATTGTAGGCATGTATCAATTTTGGCCTCTGGAACTCTAGTAGTCACTCGCAGCAGGCCGTCCGGGCTACTAAAATCTGATGTCCTTTCATGAATCATAACTAGCTCACCGGGCACCCCCAACCGATAACTCAATTCACCAATTCAGGGCCTGATGATTTAATCCAGTCACCAGCTGATGACCACGATAATGACCCACTGACCCGTTTGGCTACTTGCCCGGCTACCTGCTGAAAATTTCAAATATCTACATACACTATAATATACAATGCATGTATGGAATTACCACAACATTAGTCTTTTCGCAATATTATAGAAATTATGTTATTTATAATGTAAGTTGTCATTGAATTATGAAATGTAAAACTATGCCAATATTGTATTCATCACAACTGATTTTCATTATGCAGAAGAAAATAAATTCCATCAATTCCATCAATTCCATCAATTTTCCTTTTCAAATATAAAATGAATAAGTATAATAAAATGCCACAAGGAAAAGCATGACATAATATAAAACAACAATACAATAATAGAATATAAATATAAACAAGTTCTAATTGTCATATTTGACATCAATATGTGATTGCTCTTTCTCATTTAACTAGCTTCATCGGCCTGCACCACGCACCTCGTTCACTCATTTTTTGTTTGTTTGGGGGGGGGGGATCCCCATATCCTCCCAATCTCCCAATATAGTCGCCAAACCCTAAGCAGTCCCTGACCCCTGGTGCACCGCCCCTGACTTTACCTGTCCTTGCTAGCAGTCCTAAGCATCCCCCTTCCCCACACCCACCACAACTACCCGAAAGTTTTTGTGGATGTGTTCCGAATTAAGGCTCATTCGAGGGGAGGGAGGCAACCGCCCCTAAGCAACCCCTTTCCCCACCCACAAATGGGGGGGGGATTGCAACCACCCCGTCTCCCCAACCACGCCTGTTGCAGGCCGCCGACTTACTGTCCTTGCAGCAGTCCTAAGCAATCCCCTCCCGGGCCCACTGAGCACCCTGTTGCAGCCGCCCCTGACTTAACTGTCTTGCTAGCATAGTCCCTAAGCAACTCCCTTCCCCACCCACAAATGGGGGGGGGGGCAAATCTCACCCCCTCCCCAGGCGAGCGACAGCAGCCCCTGCTTTACCTGTCCTTGCTAAGCATCCCCTCTTCCCCGCCCCCACTACCGACCTGAATACGTTTTGTGGATCCTGTTTCCAACAAAGAGCCCCTTTCCATAAGTAGTCCTAACATCCTCTCTCTTCTCTCTGCCCAGCGCGTATGCAACACTACCGAGAGTTTTTGTGGATCTGTTCCGAATTAAGGCTCATTCGAGGGGGAGGAGTGCTAATCCCGCCCCTGAAGCAACCCCTTCTCCAACTCACGAAACGGGGGGGGGGGGGTGGGGGGGGGGGGGGGGGGGGGGGAATTGCGAACCACCCACTCTCCCAGCTCACCCTGTGCAGACCGCTTCGACTTACCTTCCTTGCAGCAGTCCCCTAAACAACCCCCTTTCCCCACCACCCCATGTTGCAAGCCGCCCTGATAACCCGCTGCTAGCAGTCCTTAAGTCAATACCCCTTCCCCACCCCCCTGTTGCAGGCACCGCGCTGCTAGTAGTCCCTAAAGCACCCTCTGTCCATCCACCTGCCCCCCCCACCTCCCTTCCCACCAACACATGGGGAACACACACCCTCGGCCCCAGCCACCCGCTGTTGAACCATCCCTGATTACCATGTCCTTGTTCCCCTTCCCACCCCCCACAACCACTACTGAAGCCCCTTCCATCCTTCGGACAGTGTGAGTGACAGAGAGAGCGAGAGCACATAACCCAGGGAGCTCCGGCCCGCAGGCGCGGAGCTGGGCCTGGGTTACACAGCAACCACAAGCCTAGAAGTAACACACCCCACCATTGTCACTACCCCCTATATGAAATGGCGCATGCCTTGGCCCCATCATCACTCCACACGGCTGGGCCGGCCGAGCAAAGAGAGCACTTTACACACAGCAAAAACTTAGATCTGCCGAAGCAAAGCAAATTTACCTGTTTGTGGTGATCTTGTGTGTGACGTAGTTCGAGCGATGACAGCGATTAATTATGTTTCGCAATGTTCGCAAAAAATTACAGACGACGAATAGCCAATGAGAACGGGTACCCCGAGGCTGTGCGGACTTTTTTATCTACAGCCAAGCGAGTGATAGGAACACTGTCTTCCAGTTACGTATATACGTATGCCAGCAAGGCGACGGTCGCCTGGCTACGGGCTATGTTCACCGTGCCTCTTCCGGGCCACGCTCAAAAAATGCGTCAGGTTTTGGTGCCGTTTCTATAATAGATTAAATTTACTTATTTTTCTTTTAATTCTGAAAGTAAAATTAACAATGTAAGAATATTATGAATCATTTTTAGCAAATACAAAGCACTGATAACTACAATCAAAGCTTAACCTTTCTGTAATAATTCGAAGAAAAAAATACTTGGAAATGCAGGACCCTTGAAAGTGTTTGTTAATTGTAGACCAAACACACACTGAGAATTTATATGAATTGGACCCCTCCCCCAACACTGTCCTGGTTATGCCCCCTGCAACCCCACCCCCTCCCTGCCACCCCACCCCCTTTCACCACCCCACCACTGTCAGGAAGACCTAATAAAGTTGACAGGTGAACTCCTATGATAAGAATCCATTCAATAACACTCCGCAAAATTTGATTAGAATTCCACATTTTCACCTACAGCAACTTCATTGTCAGTTCATAGTGACTACCAAGAGCCGCAAGCTACACCCTTTAAAAATACCCTGCATCAGACTTAATGGAATTAACTGTCACTTATCCTCTCGACAAAACAACTTTATATCGCGTCACCAATCTACGAACAATAAATGAACACTATGCGTAATGTGCTTGCAGCCCATGAACAGTTTTAGTCGATAAGACAACTTTTTCATCAATCGTTCACAAAATATTGTATCGTCACCCCAGACATCGGAAAATAATATCAAAGGTACGGAAAATTGTTCATAGTGACAAATTATGGTGTTTAGATTATCAGAAAGCATGTAGAGGTTGAAAGGGGAACCCATGCTACAAGTAATGGTCCATATACATTTATACAGGGTTTTCCACAACTGAAAATTAACCTGTTGCCCCCGAGATACTGAAAATCCCATAGAGTAAACACAGGTCACATCCGGTTCCCGTAGCTATCGGGTTAAAACATATATGTAAAGAAATTATGACGCAGCACACTTTAATAATACATTAGTGTAGTAGTAATAATAATAATTATTATTATCATCATTTATGTTTAATATCATAATTATATTAATATTATATCTAATAGTAACATTACCTGTCACTCATGATTTAAAAAATGACGGCAATTTCTAATCATGTTGGGCCAAACGCAAACCTGTCGACATTACAAGTCAAAAGTTGTCGTGGAGAACCCTGTATACATTCATACTGTCATACAACTAAGGCAACATAATTAAACTTGGTGTTAGCGTCAAACTGAAAACCAAAAAATAGTTCAAATCATTTTTCAAAGCATAATGGCAGCTCTCATTAATCTTTAAAAATGTAACCGGAGCAAATCTAGACTAGTTAATGAAATCACATTACAGTATGTACCGTATGACTCAGATTTCTAGGAAGGTCAGCCACAAGCTTAAATTAATCTCTATAAAGTTGAAAGCATAATTCCAATGTCTCTTCATTATAAGTGTCTCCACATGACATTAGCAAATGAGTTTAACTACATCCACAAACAAAATCCCATAAAATTGAAATAATAATCCTAATGCCCCTTCATTATTTGTTACTCCACATGACAATAGCAATAGCTTATCTATATTTGCGTACAAATTGTCCAATTAGTTATCCAATTTAATCTGATTCCTTAAAAAAAATGACTCATAATCACATTCCTACGTGATGCAAATCATGCAATGAAAGGATATTCATTTTCTGTATTTCTAATAATATCTTACAAAGTAGTGGTAGTTTTGACAACACAAATCCCAAAACAACATCACAATTACAAGTATAAATTCACTCCATCATTTATGGAAATTGGGGAAATGATATTTGACCCATCCTCTTTACGAGCACACCTCCAAGTTCTATCCTTTAAGCCGTTGAAGACAGTGTGAGTTTCCTTTAACACACATTTCCCATACACACCACGAAGAGATATCTCCTGTCTAGTCTCCAATGGGTTAATTAGTCTCTTATTGGTAGCACAATGGATAAGAAATTGTATCAATAAACACAATTAAAATGCAAATGAATTGTCTTCTCACTACTTGTAAGCACTAAAACTGATTAAATTTACATCATTGTTGCTTAGTGATTGCCTTTATGAATGTAACAAAACTATGAATGACTGCTTTAACAAGTTGGTTAGTTTTATTTCCCTTCAATAATAGGCATCATATGATGTGAATGAGTAATTCACAAATCCAAATAACACTGTGATGTAATCTAGTTTAGCTGTACTTTTGTAATGTACTTTCTACTGTCATTTTTTGTTTACTTTATAGTTCAAACAGAGGCAGTGTATAGTGTTTGTAATATATTGTGTATTTGTATAACTTTATTTATATTAGTTTTGTATTTCAGGGGATACACGTAGTCCTTGATAAGTCATTTATGATTTTAGTCTATCCCCTCCACAAGTTTATTTATGCAGTACATGTATTATTGCTATTGTATGTTTCATATGATTGTAATTTATCTATATATATATGTATTTTTTATGTAAACTTTTTACTGAACTGTGGAAATAAAATTGAAATTGAATAATTGAATTGAATTAAAAAATTGTATCTGCTTCTATTTCATCCATTAAATGCCCTGAAAGTCACATGCTCTATTTTCATTTTTGTTTTAAGTACTTAAAAAAAATGTCAGGGGACCCCAACATTTGCCACAACAAATTTATGAGGTGATATCTGCTCACTAATCAGTTAATGTAGGTCACAATACAAAGTTTGTCATTCTAAAAAAAATGTTTTAAGTACCACCACCACTACAACAACTATTATTACATATAACTTCTTCTTCATACTGGTGGTATCATGATCATCATCATGATCATCATCATGATCATCATCATGATCATCATCATCACCATCATCATCATCATCATTCACTATTAGTATTACTAATTGTCATAAAATTATTTAATTGTTTTGCATCCTTTTCTTTTAGGTGGTTTCAAGTCATGTGGAGATCATTCAAAGTTCAAACATTTAAAGTTCTCTAAATCTCCACAGCTTACCAACACTGCAAAGTGCAGAGTTGAGAGTTTATTCAACATACATGGCCTTGCTTGAATGATCAACAAACAAAAACTCATTATGGTACATTTCTTCAATTGCATATTTCCTTTTCTGAAACTGCAGATTTCCTCTTTGCATCTATACATTTCCTGTGTAAAAAAATTGGGTGACCACCACACACGGGGAAGGGGAAGGGTCTAATCATGTAGTTATTTGGACATTAACAGGCAAAATGTAACAAGCTAGGGGCATCGATACCGGAATGGCAAGGGGGGGGGGGGTCAGTTGCCACCCCAATGAAAATATTGGGGGGGGCATTAATTCATGTAACAATACATATTCTGTGAGTGAAATACAACTGTCTCAGTGTTTTGTGTTCTAGGGTGTTTATAATGCATTCAATCACATCATGTAGGTCAGATGTTAACGTAAGACTTTTTTTTAATGGTGCCCGCAACAATGTTACAGTGTCTTTAATGTAGCCACTAGTGTGCAAGGGGGGGGGGGAAGTATTTGACACGTGTCCCATGATTCCATGAATAACTATAGGATATAATAATCCATATACAGAGACTGTCTATTGTTCAAATCATGCTGAACAAAGCCATGAATGGATAAGATTTACCCGTGAAGTTCCCATCATTTTTACCCTGGCACCGCCCCTGCTCTGAACACACAGCAAACAAAGAAACAAATGAAAGTCTGAAAATATGTTTTTTTTTTTAAATACAAGCAAAGCAAGCAAAGTTCTGTGAAGAAGACTAGTGATGGACGCCCTTGTTGTAAGATTGGCGTTATCACAGTGCTGTGTACAAGGACCATCATTTATCTAGTACATTAAAGACTTCCTGCTACAACAACATTACTGGAGCTGTGAAGTGATTTATAACTCTATGGAGTAATGGATAGCCAATAATTCAGACTGGGAGGTGGAATGAACTAAAGAAATTAAAGGGATAGTCCAACCT